>PVKM010035362.1:0-15208 GCA_004027735.1 Carollia perspicillata | reverse complement strand
AAAAACTATGGTACATATATACAATGGAATTCTATGTGGCAGAAAGAAAAAAAGAGCTCCTACCCTATGCAACAGCATGGAAGGAACTGGAAAGCATTATGCTAAGTGAAATAAGCCAGGCAGTAAAGGACAAATTCCATATGATCTCACCTTTAACAGGAACCTAAGCAACTAAACAAACAAGCAAGCAAAATATAGTTAAAAACATTGAAATAGAAAAGGGGATGACAGTCTCCGGAGGGGGGAGGGGAGGGAATTTCAGGGAAAAAGGGAGGGGATTATAGGAACAAGTATAAAGGACACATGGACAAAAACTAAGGGGGATGGAAAGGGGAGGGAGGTGGGGAGCACTGCGGGGTGGTCTGGGATGGGAGTAAAAGACAGAAAACTGTACTGAAAAACAATTAAAAAATAAAAAATAAAATAAGAAAAAAAAACAAGCCAAAAAAAATAAATAAATAAATAATAAAAGTAAAACTACTATATGAGCCAGCAATTCCACTTCTGGGTGTTTATCCAAAGAAAGTAAAGCCACTAATTTGAAAAGATACATGCAACTCCATGTTCATTGCAGCATTATTTATGATAGCCAAGATATGGAAACAACCTAAATGTCCATAAATGGCTGAACAGATAAAAAAGATGTGGTGTATACAAAATGGAATACTACTCAACAATAAAAAGAATGAAATCTGGCCCTGGCTGGTGTAGCTCAGTGGATTGAGCGCGGGCCTGCGAACCAAACAACCACGGTTCGATTCCCAGTCAGGGCACATGCCTGGGTTGCAGGCCAGTTCCCAGCAGGGGACGAATGAGAGGCAACCCTACATTGATATTTCTCTCTCTCTCTCTCTCTCTCTCTCTCTCTCCCCTTCCCTTGCCCTCTAAAGATAAATAAATAAAATCTTAAAAAAAGAAAGAATGAAATCTTGCCATTTGTGACAACATGAATCTAGAGAGGACTATGCTAAGTGAAATAACTGAGAGAAAGACAAATACCATATTATTTCACTTATATATGAAATCTAAAAACCAAAACTCATAGACAAAGAGAACAGAATAGTAGATGCTAGAAGGGAGGACACAGAAGGAGAACAATAGGAGTGAAGGAGGTCAAGAAATATAAAATAAGTAAGTCATGGCATATAACGTACTGCATGGTGACAATAGTCAATAATATCGCAGTGCACATTAGAGTTGCTAAGAGAATAAATCTTAAAATTTCTCACAGCAAAAAAAAATATTTTTTTGGTAAATTTGTATGGTGAATTCTGATTTTAAATCTTTGCTCCATTATTTACCAGACTTGGATCTTGTTTAATTCATTTTACTATTCTAAGCCTCACTTTTATCACCTGTAACATGGACATAATGCTCAAACCTACCTCATAGAGTTGTTTGAGAATAAATGAGATAATATATCAAGTGCTCAGCCTCATTGTCTTGTACATGGTAAGCACTTAATAAATGTTAACTGCCTGAAATATGTTGGGGAGTGCGTCATCAGGAGAAAACATATAGAGCAGATCCAAGTCATATGAGGTCTATTCAGATAACTACAAATAAATGTTAGACCAGTGGATTTTGATCTTTGGTGTGAACACCTCTAGGTAATGGATCAAACTATTTCAAGGCCTAAAATACAGCAACATTTAGTCAAAGAAATTGGTGGTAATATTTTTCTTGAGGGGTGTGGGGGCTGCTTTATTGCTCAGATTCTGATAAATGGATTCTCCTAGATCTATCAACCCTACAGAGAATGGGGACAGCGGACTTGTCTCCCCTCCTCCACATGCTGCACAGGCAGAGGGCTCAGGGGAAGGAATGGAGAAGTGGAGTAGTTACATTATTGGATAGGGCAGAGGCAGCTCTCATTCCAGGTCTTGATGAGACTCAGGGGCAGAGCCAAGTAGTTGTATGGGTTCAGCCCCCTGGGGAAGACCCATCTCTGGGTGGGAGACCTTCTTCCATCACTCAGGTGGGGAGGTTTTGAGAATTTTGGCAAAAATGCCAACATCATTTGCAGTCTCATGGGCTCTGAAAGCCAGTAGGGGAGAAAGTCTCTACTCCTTGGTGGAGTTGATGTTTCAAATGATGATGGTGGTAAGAAACGGGCTGCTCTCCTTAAACAAATCCCCAAATGGATGATGGGGCTTCCATCTCATTATTACACTGGTCTTACATTTGATTGTTATTTTGACTGGTGAGGCCAGTTGTGAGCATGCAGTGCACTCAAAACTCCACACCAGGGACTGCAAACCCAGGGGCAAACATTTATTTGATCACCCCATGTTATGACCTGAACTGTACAAGGGTGGGTAAAAGTAGGTTTATAGCTGTCATACAAGTAATACAATAATTAAATAATAATACAAGAATAAACTCTGTTTCACATACAACTGTAAACTACTTTAAAAAGATTTTATTTATTTATTTTTAGAGAAAGGGGAAAGGAGGGAGAAAGAGAGGGAGAGAAACATTAATTGGTTACCTCTTGCACACCATCAACTGGGGATCTGGCCTGGCAACCCTGTTCTGTGCCCTAACTGAGAATCAAACTGGCAACACTGTGGTCTGTAGGCTGGTGCTCAGTCCACTGAACCACATCAGCCAGAGCACAACTGTAAACTATTTTTTTCCACCCCTGTATTCTCCCCAAATTCGTAAGTTGAAGTTCTGATCTCCAGTATGACTGTATTTGTAGAAAGGGCATTTAGGGAGGTAAAGTTTATGTGAGATTTTAAAAGTGGGGTCTTATTGAAATAGAAAAAGGGATGACAGTATCCAGAGGGGAGAGGGGAGGAAATTTCAGGGAAAAAGGAAGAGGATTATAGGAACAAGTATAAAGGACACATGGACAAAAACTAAGGGGGGTGGAAATGGGAGGGAGGTGGGGAGCACTGGGGGGGGTGGACTGGGACGGGAGTAAACGACGGAAAGCTGTACTTGAATAACAAATTTTTAAAAAAAGAACAACCAAATAAATAAATAAATAAATAAATAAATAAATGAAAGTGGGGTTTTAACCCAATAGGACTTGTGTCCTTTTGAGAAGAGGAAGAGCCACCAGCTCTCTCTCTCTGTCTCTCTCTCTCTCTCTCTGTCTCTCTCTCTCTCCCCTTCTCTCTCTCAGCAGGTACAGAAAAGAGGCCATGAGAAGGTGGCCATTCAAAAGCTAGGAAGAAAGGGTTTACCATGAACCAGCACTGATGGCACCTTTATCTTGGATTTTAGCCTCCAGAAAGGTGGAAAAGTAAATGTCTGCTGCTTAATCCACGCAGTCTCTGACATTTTGTTATCCCAGCCTGAGCTGACTAATAAACCTTATAGTTTTAATTTAGTGCATGTATGAAATAATTGCATTTCTTTTTTTGTGACCTTTTTGTTCCTGCCCTTTGGCTACATTATAAAATTTATGCTGTTTATTCATTTCTTGGGTTTAGTAGCATTTCTTCCAGTGAATGAAGAATCCACTGTAAATGGGGGCAAATGTGTTATATACACACACTTACATTTTTATCTCAGTGTAAACAAGTTTCTTCAGTGGCTCACATTTGAAATGTGGAAATGAGTTGGCTGAAGGAGTTAGTGGGTTTTTTTAAGATTTTATTTATTTATTTTCAGAGAGAGAGGAAGGGGAAGAAAGAGAGGGAAACATCGATGTGTGAGAGATACATCAATCAGTTGCCTCTCACTTGCCCCAGCTGGGGACCTGGCCTGGAACCCAGGCATGTGCTCTGACTAGGTATGGAACCAATGACCTTTTGGTTCACATACAGGCACTCAATCCATTAAGCCACACCAGCCAGGACATAGTAGATATTTTTATCCTTAGTTGTTTTCTACCCTCAAGGACAGTCTAATCTAAAAAAAAAAAAAAATTAGCCTAGACTTCCAGGCAAAATGGAGGCTTAGGTTGATATACTGTGCCTTCAAACACAACCAAAAGAAGGGCAACAACAAATTTAAAAACAAGGAACAACCAGAACTGCCAGAAAATCACAGTGTATGGAAGTCTGACAACCAAGGGGTTAAAGAAGAAACATTCATCCAGACCAGTAGGAGGGGTGGAGACAGGCATCCAGGGTGCAGAGGAATTGCTGCAAGGTGGAGGCTGATGGACCCCACTAGGTGGGGGCTGGCAGAGTGGCTGGTCCCATATTTGCAGGAGGATAAACCAGAAGGAAGAACTGGGGAATGAGACAGCTGTGTAACCCAGGGTTCCAGCGTGTGGAAAATAAACCTCAAAACCTGTGACTGAAAAAATCTGTAGGTAATGTGGCAGTGGGAGAAACGCCCAGCTCACAGGAGAGTTTGTTGGACAGCCACACAGAGTCCTAGAATGTACACAAATCTACCCACTCAGGAATCAGCACTTTGAGCATTTGTAACATCACTGGGAACATGCACAGGACTCCTTTTTCTAAAGCCAGAGACTCCTGAAGTAGGTGCATATGCCCACTGTTGTAATAGTTCCCATGCTCAGGTAAGTTCAGCAATTTGTCCAAGGTCACTCAGATAATACATCAAAAAGATGAAATTCAGACATAATTCCATTGAGTCCTAAAGTCCCAGCTTTCCCACGACAGCCAACTGTGGGGAAGGCTTACAACCTGAAGGATGCTGGTGACAGGGAGGCATTGCTGGATCAGGATACCAGCAATCTGTCCCACAGAGAGGTGTTTCCAGTTGAGTCAGGGGATCCTGAATGTGGGAGAAATAGTCCTCATCCTTACAATAGTGGGGTCTGTTCACAGCAAGCTCTCTGTTGTTGGGCAGAGACCTTGTTAATGGGAAGGGAGTATCTTATGACCCTGGCTTGAAACCTGTCCCAGACTGACAAGTCTCTTTTTTTTTAATTTATTCATTGATTTTACTTATTTTAATTGTTGTTCAAGTACAGTTTTCTGTCTTTTAATCCCACCCCAGCCCACCCACCCATCCCTCCCCACCTCCCTCCCATTTCCACCCTGCCCTACATTTTCTCCACAGGTCCTTTATACTTGTTTCTGTAAACCCTTCGCCTTTTCCCTGGAAATTTCCCCCCCTCTCTCCTCTGCTCATTGTCAGCCTGTTCTCCATTTCAGTGTCTTTAATTATATTTTGATTGCTTGTTTGTTTTGTTGTTTAGGTTCCTGTTAAAGGTGACATCATATGGTATTTCTCTTTCACTACCTGTCTTATTTTGCTTAGCATAATGTGTTCCAATTCCAACCATGCTGTTGCAAAGGGTAGGAGCTCCTTCTTTCTTTCTGTGGCATAGAATTCTATTGTGTATATGTACATGGTTTTTGATCCATTTATTTACTGATGGGCACCTAGGTTGCTTCCAACACTTGACTATTGTAAATTGTGCTGCTATGAACATTGGGGTGCATAGGTTCTTTTGCATTGGTGTTTCTGGGTTCTTAGAATATAATCCTAGCATTGGAATTGCTGGGTCAAAAGGCAGTTTCAGTTTTAGTTTTCTGAGAAAATTCCATACTGTTTTCCATAGTGGTTGTACTGATATAGGGAAGTGACTTAAAACCCAGTAGGCCTTAGCACAGGGTCCCCCTCCCATAGTCTAAATGGCAAGGCCAGAGCACAGGGACCCCCTCCCCTAGTATAAATGACAAGGCCAGCCAGCGAGCCAGTCAGGAGATAAGGTGCTAATGGTCCGGCCTGCTCCAGTCAAAACATAGAGTGCTGACTAACCAAATAAAGAAATCTGAACTAACCCCTGCATTCCTCTGCATTCCGCTTCTGTATCTCGCTTCTGCCACGTAGCCACGTAGAGATAAAGTATATAAGCCCTGTAACCCCTTTGTTTGGGGCCCAGAGTTTGGAGTTGGACTCCTCTGGGACCACGTGTGAATAAAGGATCGTGCTCTTAACCCCTCTGGTGTCTGGTCATTTCAATTTTCTGTAACATTTGGTTCCCTGGCCGGGAAATGACCTTACACACAATGGGCCGAATTGCCGCCAGGAGGAGATGGATGGAGTCGGCGGGTGGCGACCCGAGAGAGGGGGAGCACACGCCCTGAGATTTCTTAGGCCCTACCAATCGGGGCGCTGAACGCTGGGCCATCGGCAGTCTGCTCCCGGATTCAGAGGAACTCAGACCATGATTGCTCGGGAGGCACCAAATGGGTGAGCACCCCAGGGACCAGGCCCAAGACCAGGAGAGACTGATCACCTCTTGAATCAGAAATCAGGATCGAGACTAGGGAGTCCGATCACCGGACCCTCACTCAGAGAGGGAAAGTTTAAACTCTGTGTGACTGTGTGTGTATGTTGGTGTAGATATGTCTGTGACCTGAGTGGTTTCCCTTCAAGGAAACACCCTCCCTTTGTTTGTCTGCGCTGGCACCAGGTGGGAAGCATGGGTGGGGGGCATCTCCACAGGGCCACCCCCCTCACAGGTGGGAGGGGCCTGGGCCCCTCTGCAGGGTACGGAGGACTGGGAATGAGCTCCTCCCAGCTAGTGAAGATAGCATTTAAAGTCTACAATGCCTGGGAAGCAGGGAGAGCAAAACGGGCCACAGTACTTTTTGAAATTAGTTTAGGGAAGCCAAAAAGAAGTAAGACTCTAGGGCAGAGAAAAGAAACTCATTAAGTGCCTGCCACCACGCCAGTGGCAAAAGAGGCCCTATAGAGAAGAAGAAAAGTGCAGTAGACATTAATCAGTGTGCCCACTGCAAGGAGGGAAGACACTAGAGGAATGAGTGCCCACATCACAAAAGAAACTGTTGGGCAGACAGAACTCCAGAAAGCTAGGGAATTTTTGCTGCCCCATACTGAGTTTAAGTATAGTCCTTCCCAGTGTAAGAAAAGAACCGGGATTGAAAGCATATAAAAGAATAGGTTTATGAATGTTGCAGAAGGTCCGTGGAAGTAAAAGTTTTGAGAAGCCTAAAAATAGAAAGTTTCTGAATGTTGCAGAAGGTCTGTAGAAGTGAAAATTTTGAGAAGCCTAGTAAATATCAAAAGGAAAAGGAAGAATAGAGGGTTTGTGAATGTTGCAAAAGAATTTTAAGTGAATAGTTAAATCTAGATGAGCAGAAATATGTATAAAAGATTGGAAAATTTTAAACCTGGAGTAATGGGAACCTCAACTACTTGTTTTCTGGTTTCATGGGAAAACGCAAATTTCTCACATTGGTTCTAGTCTGATCAGAAACTTGTACTGAAGACCTAGGAAAGGTCGCCTTAGCTGGTTGGGGAGAATACCTTTGCCACCTGGAACCCAGGAAGGGTCATTTGGAGCTGATGAGTGATTAAGCTTGAGGCAAAGAGCATGTCTCTGCCAAGAGACTGGGCCTGAAAAATCATGTCTCCATAAGGCACCAACGGACACATTTGGTGCAAGGGAATGCCTCTACCTGTGTATTGTTCTAGACCTCTGTATTTTGGATTTTACTCTGTATCTGCTCTGAAAAAAAATTGAGAATTCCAGAAAAGGTTAAAACTTCATACTCTGTAAGAAAGTGAATAAAAAAAAGATTTTCCATCATGCTGTGTATTTTTCTTCCTGCCTGATCTCTCCAGAATTTGGCATTCTGAAAGAGTGTGTGATGACGTAAAGTTTCTTTGCATAAAACCAATAAGACCAGTCATTAATGGTGGTTTTGTTAACCAAGACTTTGACTGGAATGTCACACCCGAAGGAGGCATGTAGGGGTTCTTGTCATCATCAGAAAGCCCTGGGGAACTGGGATTGGCTTGCAAAGCTAGTGGAAGCCCATGAGAGAAGCCTGGTACTTTTGTTGGTTATGCGGTTCATGCCAGCCTTTCCAGGGAGGGAACGAAGGTTGCTTTCCTGAAAGATGGCTAAAAATAAACCTGTAAGCACAATGGGGGCTCAAAGATTTGAGTGAAACGACTGGTACAGGCGAAGCCAGATGGCGGATGTGTGGTTCTGCTTCTGTGCCCTGAGGGGCGGACTGAGAAGTCAATCTAAGGGTTCCCCGTGTGAGTTCCAGCAAAGTAGACTTAAAGATCATAAGAGATCCAGTCTGCTCTTGGTGTGTGTATGCAAATAAACAGGTAAAATTAAAAGCGGGACTCAAAGTAGTCCCTGTACTAACAGTGAGGGTGATCTCAAGGAGAAAAATAATGATTCAAGGAAAATCACAATGCTCAGCTTTAGACATCTGAATGGTGAGCTAACTGTCTTGAAAGTTTGTTTTCATTTGAAAGTTGAAACTAGGTTTGAATGATTTAATTTTGCCTCCCATTTCTTGCCTAATCTGTCACCTCCAGAATATGACCAGGATGCCAACGGTCCAGTAATCCCGGCTTTTGGGCACCAAATCTACGACTTCCTGGTGACAGCCAACTGGATAAGATCTTGTAAGGTCCTTCCCCTACAGGAAGGACTTCGTCTGTGCTGTACCCCTCCCATTTTCAGAGCACCCCTGACCCAAGTGTAGGTAAGACGACGTCCATGTCCAGCCGGAAGTAGTTACAAGAAGATGAGACCTTCGTCCATTGTCCTTTATATGAATATAAAGTGGGTGTATATCTGAAAAAGGAAAATGATTCAGGATACAGCCAAGAGGAGGACCAGCACACTCCATTAGGCCTGAAGATTATATTTAAGAAAAAGTTAGAAAAAAAGACAGAATTTGAGGCTAAGGGGGGAACTAAACCAGACTCAGTATCTAGAGAGACTAGGACAGATCTTAAACAGCATAAATAAGGCTAGACTAGGCCAAGAACTCAAGCCCCGAGGGAGGCCAAAACACTCCTTTCAGCCAAGACAATACATATAAGTAAAAAATTAAAAGAAAGAACTCCTCCAGCCAACATAGACAGGTCCCCACTTAGTGCTTTTAACCACCCCTACTGCCCTCAAAGTTGCAGGACAGACCCTGTGAATCCATCACCCCAGGGCCAAGGCCACAGCAGATCTGGAGAAACCTGACCCAGCAGAGGGAGCAGCGCCTGGCAGAATACCTTCCCTCAAGCTGCGGAGAGTCCCCCGAGAACGGGCAGAGGGATGGACAATTGTACCTGGGAACCCTACGTCATCATCGGGCCCCTGCTCATCCTGTTCCTGATCATAACACTAGGATCGTGCCTAATACACACCCTCACTGAACAGATAAGAATGATAGCAGCCCGGGTGGCCACTGTAAAATTACTCTCACTCCAAAGGCACCACTACTAGAGACCCCAGCCCAGTTCTGATGATGCTATGACTGAAAAAGCTCAGTCTAGCATCAAAGGAGGGAATGATATAGGGAAGTGACCTAAACCCAGTAGGCCTTAACACAGGGTCCCCCCTCTTCCAGTTCAAACAGCAAGGCCAGCTAGTGAGCCAGCCAGGAGATAAGGTGCTAATGGTCTGGCCCATGCCAGTCAAAACATAGAGTGCTGACTAACCAAATAAAGAAATCTGAATTAACCCCTGCATTTCTCTGCATTCCGTTTCTGTATCTCGCTTATGCCACATAGCCCGAAAGAGGTAGAGTATATAAGCTTTGTAACCCCTTTGTTTGGGGCCCAGAATTTGGAGTTGTACTCCTCTGGGACCACGCCTGAATAAAAGATCATGCTCTTGAACCTCCCTCCGGTGTCTGGTTGTTTCAATTTTTTCTAACACTCTCACAGAATGACAGAGCATACATGTGACTGCTCAGGGTCCATAGGAACAGCTAGTAGAGAGGAGCACACCTCCTTTTCCTGCAGAATGCTGTGACATGAACACTCTGGGGCCAAGTGTCTGTCAGAAGATAAAAGGGCTAGGTGAGGTCCTGTTGCCTCTGAAGACACTTCAGGGCTCAGTGGCTGTAGCAGATGATGAAACAAGAAGGGCAGGTCCTGCTAGTACAGAGACACAGGTGTGCTCAGTAAATATTTGCTGAATGAACACCAGCCATGGCTGCCATATGTAGTTTACTTGAAAACTGTTTGTCTTGTGTGAGAGCATATGCAACACCCCAGACCCCTCACAGGCAGAGTTGGGACTCAGGTGACACAAGACACCCACTCTTAGGTATGGACCCTGCACTTGCATCAGCCTGAGACTGGTTTATCTGTCTCCATCAGGAGGGATCTGTGGCATGTTCTTGGGGGCTGTGGGTGGAGATCTGCAGAGCTCACTCCCTTCACTGTGGGGTGGAGGTTTGCAGCCTGAGCCCTGGGGTATGTAAAAGGTTGTCCTGGGTATCACAGTTTGTCCTTTCCTGCTGGAGAGAAGATACATGCTGAGAACCTGTCCAGCCCAGAACCACAAGGGAAACTTTGTGATAAGGAAGGCCCACATAGAATGAGTGTGAGTGATGTGGTTGGTGTGATGTCACTGACGAATGAGGTTGGAAAGAAGCCCTCCATGGGAACTGTACACAGGACAGTGGGCCTTCTCCAGGTTTAAAAGGGAATATTGTTGCATAACTGATGGGATGTTTAAGACCATGTGAAAGCTAAATTGAGAGACCCCCATATAAAAACAGTATTCACTGCCTCAGAAAAGGAGGGCAGGTTTCACCAACCTGTAGCTCACAGATGGGGAGGGTTTCTGGGTGCTACTTGGAGACCCGCTGAGGCTTCTCAGTCTAGCAGGCTTTGCAGGTCTGGGTCAGGCTGGTGGTACAGGCCCATCTGTGATGCACTTGTGTGCAGAGGGACACTGCTGTGACTGGACAAGAGCCACCTTGTGAACTCAGAGGCTGCTGAGATGTAACCACAGGCCTTGGTTGCTTTGTCTGGGGTCATGAATGGGAAATGAGAGGCTGCTCTTGGACAGGCCTGGCCTCCCTCCTACTCATTGTGGCTTCCCAGGGTCTGAAGTCATCTTACATGGGAGTTTCTCTGCACTGAGAGGGACTTGGATCTGGAAAGACCATTGGTCTGGGAGGCTGGTGATATGGTTCTGGTCCAGGCTCTGCCATATACTTCTAGACCTTGGGTTTATCCATTAACCTCTCTGGAACCTCAATTTCCTCATCTGTAAAATGGTAAGGTAATAATAATTATACCTCTTTGTCTCTCACAGGTGGAAGTGCTTTTCAACTGGAAAGTGCTAGACATTGATAGGTGTTGATGGTTTAGCTCCTTGGCTGCCCTGACAGATTGGAGACCATGGAAAATGTCATGCAGATTCTTCCCCGTGAGCAGATTAAGCAGTGTCCCTGTTTATCTAGGGGTCAGACCTCCCATCGTCAACCCTTCAGGTCTCAGCCCAAGGCAGGGCTGCTACCTCATTGCCATGGGTACAGAGGCCTATTACAGCTACCTGAGCATAGGAACTTTCATTGTTCACTTTTGGGCTCCCTCACCCACGAGAACGGTTTCTCTCAGTATGCCCAACTTTACAAAATGGAGACATTTTCAATTGTCTCACACAGAACTATGCTGCTGTTTTTATTTTCTCTGTTGATACTATAGCAAATCGTATTTCAGATTTTAAAAAAGTATCCTACAAGAAAAAGGTACAAAAAGTTAAACTAAAGTGTCAGGTATAATGATTCCTCAGTGACTACCTGAGACCATACATACATCTAGCCTTTTATCCATTCTTAATAAGTTTCTGTTGTATTGAAGAGATGGAAGTCAGCCTGAGGTAGTGTCCCCATTTCCCTGCAGCTTGCCTAACCATGACCCTTTTAGAGAACATGTGAAGTGAAGCTCTGAGCCCAACCCACAGAGAGAGGTCACATCCTCTTGAGAATAAGTCTGTTCTGGGGACCTAGGGCCTTTCTCTGGAGGGGCCAGAGTTGTCATGGCTCTTCTGGTCAGCCTCAGATTCTGGACTTAAAAAAGTGCAGTTAGGATGAGGAAACAGCCAGATATTAAAGAAGGGTACAGGAAAGAGGCTGTGTGATTGGCCCTGGTGTGAATTGACAGCCAGAATGCACATTGGTTGCAGGCCCTGGGTTTATGCCTTTGGGTCACTTCCTTCTAATTGCTGTCTCTTCTGAGCTTTTACTCTGCATTTCTGTGTAGGAAAAACTCAGTCCACTTCCTGCATGTCCTTTCCTCTCACACGATTACCACACTCACAACACTTCCCACACCAGACTTGTAAGGGCTGCTCCATACCAAGCACTTCTGTGACACCAGCTGGGTGTCCTACAACTTAACTCAATTCTGACACTATCTACCTAGAGAGAGCATTAGACCAGACAAGTTAAGGGTTCAGTCCTACAAATTGCCCCTTCCTCACTTTAGACATCAGTTGCAAGTCTGGGTTGTTAGTTGTGCTTTGTATAAATCAACTGTAAATTGGAGGTTCCTATGGTCTCCTTCTGGGGTTTGATTAATTTACTGGAAAAGTTCACAGAATTAAATATAACAGTTCACCTCCTGTTTACCAGGTTATTGTAAAAGGATATGATAATGAATAAAGATGAACAGATGTCAGAGATGGGTGGGTCAAGGTAGAAGGGGAAGGACATGGAGTTTTCATCCACTTTGAGTGTGTCACTTACCCTCATTGTATTCACAACCTGGAAGTTCTCTGGAATTTACATTATTGGGATTTTATGGAGGTTTCCTCAAATAGACATGATTAATCATTAACTGCATCTCCAGCCCTTCTCCCCTCTCTGGAGAAATAGGGATAGAGCTGAAAATTACAAGCTTTCAATCATATCTTTGTTTTTCTGATGACCAGCCCTGACTCAGAAGCCCAGCCATTGAGTCACCTCATTAGAACAAATGTCATTGCTGTCACCCAGGAAACTCCAGGGGATTTATCTCTGTGAGGAACCAGGGTCACAGTGTTTCCAAACAGCCATGCTGTCCTGATTAATCCTCCCAATGTATTCTCTGATCCTGCCTCACTCCTATTCAAAGAGCTTTGCTGATTCCCAGTTATCCACAAAATTTATTCCAGATGCTTCAGCTGGGCTTTTAGCCTCATCTACAGTCTTGCTATTCAGAGGCTGGTCCTCAGATCTGTGGCATTGGTGTTACCCAAGATCTTGTAAGAGATGCAGAATCTTGGGCCTCCCAAGCCTACTGAGTCAGAATCTGCTTTTCAACAACAGTGCCAAGAAAATTGTGTGCCCACTCAAGTTGGATAACTAAGCCTCTACAGTCTGGTTCCTTCTATTTAAATATATAATCAGATATATATTATACATATAGCATAAGTATAGATATCATCAAAGTCACACATGTATACTGTTTTTTAAAAAATACTGAAAAGTCTCAATCTTCTGCTGGCTGCCCTTCCTCTCCTCAGCAGCAACCACTTCTATTATTATTTCTTATTTTAGTTCTTCTGAGGCTATTCCTATGTCCAAATAATGCTTCTAAGACTATTTCTGGAGTTTTCAAACTGACACATCATCAGACTTCCTGCTACTCTAGGAAGGATTTAACTCACTGATGTCCCCCTGACTCCCCTTAGGCCTCCCAGTGGTTGAAATTAATCCTAATGCTTCCAGCCTTTCTCACATGTCTGATGATCCTTGGCTGTCCTTTTCTCTTTAAAAATGACCCAGGCAGCTCTGTGGGCAATCAAGCTTCACCTTAGGGTGGAGGCAGGGAGCTGGCTTTAGGCTAGGGAACACCTAAATATCAGAATGTGGAGGCTTGCTGAGGCTCGAGTTCTCTCCAGACAGTGTATTCACAAAAACAAATTTTTTGTTTTTGTTTTAAAAGAACCTCCTTTGTTGATGTCTGAGAAGGAAATGCCTGGCTCCTGAACGTTTCATGGCTAGAGCTCAGCAGAGTTAGGGAATTGACTATTTCATGCACAAACCTCCCAGTAGTCTCCCTGTTTCAGTCCTATTCTCCCCTCACCTTCTTTCTACCTGGCTTCTCTGAGTTGAGTCCCTGTGGGTTCCTCTGAACAGATGGGCTCCATCCTCTGCTGTGTCTCCTGTGTGCATACTAAGTGGTTCTCAAACATTGGGCTCACCTGGGTCATTTAAAAATACTGTTCCCTGGGCACTAGCTGAGCAACTCTGATGTAATTTGTTGAGTGCTGGCTGTCTCCCTAGACATCCCTCTTCCTTCTCTGTCTGAAATTCCAGGCATTTCTGGTCTGCTGAATAGTTGCCTCCCTGTCTCTCTTTGAGTTTGTAACTTGCACACTTAAACAAAATAAATTTACTATAGTTTTTAAGGTTCTGGGGAAGAGAGGAGGCACATTTCATTTGCTTGGTTCATGAAAATCTTGAACGAGAAGTCCAAGACCTGTTTTCCATCTCCATGTCCAGTACCACTGGACCTTCAACAACTCCTTCTCTGCATCCCACAATTTAGCAAATACAAACCCAAACTTCAAAACCCTTCCGGTTCATCTCTCTACACTCTGCTCTTTCCCATATAGGTAGCATCACTTGTGCGGCTTCGCTGGTAATTTCTTTTTTTTTTTTAAAGTAAATGTTTATTTTGTTTTTTAAATGTATTTTATTGATTATGCTATTACCATTGTTCCATTTCCCCCTTCATTCCCCTCCACTCTGCATACCCCCTCCCACCCACATTCCCCCCTTTTAGTTCATGTCCATGTGTCTTAAGTTCTTTAGCTTTTACATTTCCCATACTATTCTTGCTCTCCACATGTCTTTTCTACCTACCATCTGTGTTACTTATTCTATGGACCTTTACTCCCTCTCTCCTCTTCCCACTCTCCTGTTCTTACCCCTCCACGTGATCTCCATTTCTGTGGTTCTGTTCCTGTTCTAGTTGTTTGCTTAGTTTGTTTTTGTTTTTGTTTTAGGTGTGGTTGTAAATAATTGTGAGTTTGCTGTCATTTTACTATACATGTTTTTTATCTTCTTTTTCTTAGATAAGTCCCTTTAACATTTCATATAATAAGGGCTTGGCGATGACGAACTCCTTTAACTTGACCTTATCTGAGAAGCACTTTATCTGTCCTTCCATTCTAAATAAAAGCTTTGCTGGATAGAACAATTGTGGATGTAGGTCCTTGTCTTTCATGACTTGGAGTACTTCTTTCCAGGCCCTTCTTGCCTGTAAGGTCTCTTTTGAGAAATCAGCTGACAGTCTGATGGGAACTCCTTTGTAGGTAACTGTCCCCTTATCTCTTGCTGCTTCTAGGATTCTGTCCTTAATTTTAATCTTGGCTAATGTAATTATGATGTGCCTGGGTGTGTTCCTCGTTGGGTCCAACTTCTTTGGGACTCTCTGAGCTGCCTGGACTTCCTGGAAGTCTGTTTTCTTTACCAGATTGAGGATGTTCTCCTTTATTATTTGTTAAAATAAATTTTCTACTTGTTGCTCTTCCTCTTCCCCTCCTGGTACC
>PVKM010035361.1:0-15202 GCA_004027735.1 Carollia perspicillata | reverse complement strand
GCACACAGTAGAATTCAGTAAACTCTCGGCACCTAACAAGTGAGCCCCAGTCCAGATGGCTGCCCCCTTTTCCTTCTTGGCAATTGTACCCATGCTGTAGCGGTCAGGACACCCTCACTACCCTATTCTTCCACCTTCCTTGGGGGTGATCTTCAACTTGCCAGGAGACCTCAGTTCTGAGTCATCACTCTCTGAAGCCCCCTTCCCCAGGTGAGGTCCTTAGCAAATCCGTCTCCGGGTCTGACTCTCCATCCCTGGGTTGTGCCAGATTAGGGAGTCCACACTCTGAGAGCTAAGGCGATGCTGATTGTCTACATATACCTCTGGGGTCCTGGCGTGTCTGGCGGCATTGCTAGACAGGGAAAGATTATCTCTGAGTTCTCCCTTATGTCATAAACAGATGATCCTCAGACAACACGTGTTTTAACTGTGCGGATCCACTTATATGCAAACCTTTCTCAACTGACCCATGAAGTACAAACCCATGTTGTTTGAGGATCATCTCCATGGTTGGGAATCCCTGCATACAGAGAGCTGACAGTGGTTATACTTGGATTTTCAAATGTGCAGGAGGTCATTGTCCCTGACCCCCACATTGTTCAGGGGTCAGCTGTATTTTTGTTTTGAAATCTCAGGAGCTCCCAGAGGGAAATCTAAAACTGGCCCCCATACACAGAGTATAAGGAGAGATTGAAAAAGAGGCAGGTTAAGAGCACGCTAGACAGGTTGGTGGCAGGGTTAATAAGCAAGGGGCCTGTCTCAGGCTGCTTGCTGCAAGATGAGTAGATGTCCTCACCCACCTGCCAAAATCTTAAGGGCTTATATAGAGGCCATAACAGGGTTCAGTCACGTATGGCATGCAGGTGGCCTCAGCAACACACTGCTCTCCCAAGGCTGCGTCATGGAAAATGGCTTCCGCTGTGCAAACTGTGCGCAGAACACAAACGCCAAGGACAGGGAAAGAAGTGAGGAGCCTCCAATGGCCTGGGTTCAGCTCCAGGGTCAACAGTGGTCCCGCTCTCTCGTGACCTCCTTCGACACGCATCGAGTGACCATGCAAACCCAAAAGTGATTCCCCATTTCAGTAAATATGTCGATTTCATTTGGTGACAAGATTAAGCTATGTGCTGGTCACATAGCTTATTGATTAAAGCTGGTCCTCAAAAAATATCATTTCATTATAATGTTGGCGAGAAAAAAAAAAGAAAGAATTCTTTCCTGGCTGGAGCCACTGTGTGGAATTTGTACATTCTCCTCCCCCTGTCTGTGTGGGTTTTCTGCAGGGACTCCGGTTTCTTCCCACACCCCAAAGATGTGCACGTGGGGTGAACTGGCGTGTCCACGTTGTCCCATTCTGAGTGAGTGTGCATACAGGCGTGAGTGTGCCCTATGATGGAAGGGATCTGTCTGTCCAGGATCCCCCTCTGAGCCAGGGAGAGCCTCTGGCCACCCTTGACCCTGAACTGGAATAAGCAGGTTGGAAAAGAATTGTCTCACTTGTTTTATTAATCTTTCTTAAATGTCTGTAGAGCTCACATGTATTTCCATTTTTAATATTAAAAGGTGTTTGGGTCTTTATTTGGAAGTTTGGTGGTGTTTTTCTGCCAAGAAATATGTTGTAGGAACTTAACTCTTACTTATATCAATTAGCCTATGGTGAAATTGGTTTTGATAGGTCATTTCACTTAAAGTCACAGTCGCCAAGAACCTATCGACAATGTCAAGTGAGAATTTACTGTGCATGATGGTCTTCTTCTCACAAATTAAAAATATTAGAGGCAGCAATGGAATCCTGAATCACACCTCAGTTCTCACCCACATCTGGCCTAGGCGTCCCTCGTGGTGGGTGGCCTCTGCTGTATGCATTTCTGTGGCAGACAGAATTCTAAAGATGTCCCCCCAGGATTATCAAGCACAAATCTAGACACCACTGTGAAGGAAGCTTGCAGATGTAATTAGGGTTACAGATCTTAAAATAGGGCCATTATCCTGGATTATCTGGATGAGCCCAATCTAATCACCCTGAAGCAGAGCTACTTCTCAGGCTGCAGTCAGAGGGAGGCAGAGAGAAGATGAGGCGGGAAGGAGGGGAGGTCTGAGAGATGTGAGGTGTGGTAAGACGTGGCCCACCTTTGTTGGCTCTGAGGATGGAGGAAGGAAGGGAGCCTTCAGCCAGGGAATGTAAGTGCCTTCTAAGAGCTGAGAACAACATCTAGAAGGCAGCCAGCAAGAAACGAGGACCTCGGTTCTTCAACAGTAAAAATTGAATTTAGCCAACAACCTAAATGAACCTGGGGGTGGAAGTTGGGGAGGATTCGCCCCTAAGAGCTGCCAGTAAAAAAGGCACCTTACCAACACCTCTCTTTCAGCCTATGTGACCCTAACATGAGCTTACCAGAGTGCCTCACCTACAAAACTGGGAAAAAATAAATGAATGCTGTTTTAAGCTACTATAATAGTGGAAATTTGCTACAGCAGCAATAAGAAAACAATGTTCTAATTTCCAATGTGGAATTCCTGTTTTTTAAATCTTCTGCCCTGTTGGTTTTCTTACAATAATTTTCCTTGGTTCAGTTTCTCGCCTTCTCATGCTTATTCACTTGGGCGTAGAGATGGACCCAGAAATTCCATATTTACTCTAAAATTGAAATCCATATTCGTTATAGGATAAGGGTCAGATTGAGCACCTAATCGTGTGAACTTTTTCTGCCATTTGTACGCTGGGAGAGTTCAGGAGAGTCACTGGGCCACAGAAATGGGTGCTCAGTTGGCGTAAAGCCAGTCAGTTTGGGGAGGCCAAAGAAAAGTCTGAAAATTCTGTCAAATGCATCTGAATCCCAATTAAGCCTAGCTTTTATAGGAAAGAACCCCAATTTTATAAGTGACCTTTAGGTCCCTCGGTATTGGAAAGTTCCAAATGCCTTATAAAAGTCCCAGGAATGGATACAATATCATTTTTTATAAAACCTTGCAGTAGAAATTAAGACAATTCTGGAAGAAATGTCAACAGTTATGAGAGACCTTAAGGAAGCCATGGTTTATTTTCTTCAGCTATTTTATTTACAGCCTGGCAACCAACCATTTATAACAAATGCCATGACCCAACAAAATGGTGTTTAATGTCTCTCAACCATGGTTTCTCAGTGTAATTAACAGGATTTGGTTTACTGAAACTTGTGCTACCATCGGTGCCTTTGCAAGCAGCGGCAGGCACGCAGACCTGGAGTGGCAAAGAGAGAGGCAATGAGAGAGGCATGGCAAGACCAGGAAGACACACGGGTCCACTCTGGACCTGAGCATAGCCTGACTTCCCGCTGAGACTTCTCTCTGTGCTGAAACCAGTGACCTTTGGGAGACTCCTTGGCTCTGAGCTACCCTCTGTCTGTTGACATGGTGTTGACACCTGGCAAAAAGGTTCTGCAGGGGGCATGGCCCTAGGTGGCAACATTCTGCATTTCTGGGCATCAGAGTGGACTATCAAGTAACCAAATGCACAGTTTATAATTTGCATGCAGTTTAAAGAAATAATTTCTAATGGTATATGTTATACTTCAAATCTCTGAACCAGTGAAAAACAAAAGGCATTTTGAAGAAAATCAGCCAATCGACTCTAGAATCTAGATTCCATTTCTTGTTCTGCTAATGCCTTGGAATGTGAGGTAAACAATTTGCAGGCTTGGGGGCCCTTGGGCTACACTCTCCTTCTACCACTAAAGTGCCTACAAATAATGTGGTGCCAGAGGGCATGGGTTTCCAAGTTGGACAGACTTAGCTTTCGGTCATAGCTCTGCCATTGTGTGCCTGTGTGTCTTTGCATACTTAACTGCTCCGAGTTTCAGTTTCTTTACCTTTAAAAGAATGTCATAATATCTACCTCTAAATATGGCATAACAATAAAATAGTACAATAAGTTTAGGAGAGCGCCTTGTATATGGTGAGCACTCACAAATTTTCCCTGTTGTTATTATTATAAGAGCTACAGTTGACTCTCGAACAACCTAGGAGCAAGAGTTAGGGACAATGACCCCCATGCAGTCAAAAATCCACGTATAACTTTTGACTTCCAAAAATTTAGCTACTAATAGCTTACTGATGACCAGAAGCTTTACTGATAACATAAACAGTAGATTAACACACCATACATATATATATATAACTTACCCTATTCTTACAATAAAATTAGCTGGAGAAAAGAAAGTATTATCAAGGAAATCATAAGAAAGAGAAAATACATTTACAGTATTTATTGAAAAACATCTGTGATAAGTGGCTCCCTGCACAGTTCAAACCCATGTTGTTCCAGGGTCAAGTGTATTAACATAGGACTGGCATGTGCCTTCATGTGACATGGGCAACATATCTTTTTCAGAGCTTCCTTATTCCACATTTATCTACATGTTCACATCATCAAAACCAAGTGATTACCAAACAAATTTTTTTACATAATTGGTTTCAAAAAAAGTAAATCTCATGGGCCACATACATTCCACCTCTACAACTTTGTGTTCCTGACATGCCCAAACCTGTAAAACTTCCTCTCACTGTATAAATTCAAATAACTCTGCTTGAAAAATAAGAAAGACAGTGGCAATGTGAGAAGAAAGCTGTTAGTACAGGACAAAGCCTACACACAAAAGGCAAACAAAGTACATTTGTCTTTGTCACCGCCACCTGACCCCATTCCCAGAGCTTAGAGACCGTTTCTGTATGTCCAGTTTATTAATTGAGTTTCTGTCACCTACCACATCCACCACTGTCAATCTGGAGCCAGGGCTGAGCCCTGTAGTCCCCATGCTTACCCTGGGAGGAAGCTTCCTATGAGCCAACAGTAGCCACAATGGAGAAGGCTGTGAGGTGTCACAGCAAGGTGACAGCCCCTGCCTCTGCCAGTGAATGGAGAAATGGTACCTATCCTCACAGGACCAAGGCAGTCTGTGCAAATCAGTCAAGAAGCATTTCATGTAATTAAACTTGTCAAACAAATGGAAATATCAAAAAAGGAAGGTTACCATGTCTCAGTTGGTAGGTATAATCTCACACATAAGATGTTGGCAAAATTGATGCACTACAAAGAAGAAGCAATGTTGGCTTCTTTGCCCCTGACTATAAAAACAGTAGACATAGTATGGACTATAGCTACATGAACCTTTGAGTCAGAAAATGTGTGTTTTGACTCTGGTTCTTTGTGACCTTGATCTAGTCAATTAAACTGCTTTCAGTCTCGGTTTTCTTATCTCCAAAGTAATGACTAGATTAGATAGATAGATAGATAGATAGATAGATAGATAGATAGATAGATAGATGTAAGAAATTAAATGAGATATCAAGGAGAAAGCCCTTGGTTTCAGTGGTTTTGGTATTTTCAGTATACTCTTTTTTTTAATATTCATTGAATTTACTGAGGTGAAATTGGTTAATAAAATTATATAGGTTTCAGGGGTACAGTTCTATAACACATCATCTGTATAGTATATTCTGTGTTCATGACCCAAAGTCAAGTCCCCTCTGTTACCACTTATCCCTCTTTAGTAGTATGTTCTTAATAAATCCTCATCGTCCTGCTTCATGTCCTACCTTGACCTCTACCAGCTCTTGGTTATTCATCAGTTGATTATATTCATCAAGAATTACACAGATCTTTACTCTCTCTTTCTTTTCAGCATTTCCGTATTTGCCAAGCTCTTTATTTAAGGTTATTCCCAACCAGAAGGGGAAATCAAAGAGGAGACATATCAAGCATTCCTGAAGAATATTATAAGAGAGCCCCGGCTAGCAGGGCTTGGTTGGTTGGGCATCATCCTGAAAGCTGAAAGGTTGCTGGTTCGATTCCCGGTCAGGGCACATGCCGGGGTTGCAGGCTCTGTGGTCTGTCCCTGGTCGGAGCATTTGCAGAAAGGCAACCAGTTGATATTTCTCTCTCGCATTGGTGTCACTCTGTCTCTTTCTCCCTCTCTCTAAAGTAAAATTTAAAAAATAAAAAAGAATAGTATAAAAGAATGTTACTAGTACTGGGCTTAAATAAAACTTGTAAATTTCACTCCTCTAGATTTTCCTTGAACCCTATTCAAAGCACACCCACGTCTGTAGTAGCAGCATAGATATAAAACTCAATATTATTCCTTCAGGACTCACTTGACTGCAAAACAGCAAAAAGTTTGGGTAATGTTTCAGTAGCAAGATCATTTTACCTCAACTCTATTTCAGAATGATCATTATTTTTAAGAAACATTTTTATAAAACCTGAATTTCTTCTTTTACCTTTCTTAAAACATTGTAATAACAAAAATTTCCATTTATTGGCATGGCCTTGATAGCTACTCAAATGATATTTCAGTTCACAGGAGAGAATTAAATGGCCTCTGTCCAAGTGAGATATTATTCTAGTTCATTATTAGCATTAAAATTCCAATTCAGTGTTTGACATACTAATAGAGAGATGCTGCCACCGCTATGGGTCATTGCTTTTGCAAAAGACAATCTCATACTAGCCAGGTATGAAATTATGTTGAAGGGTTGGGTGAGCTAATGGCGCTGTGTCCTGGGAGTGTATCCTCAGAACTCAGCACAAAATAAGACCCACCAAGGTTGCCTGGGGTAAGTCTAGGACTTTGGAAATGAAGTTCATTTACATTCTGCAAATTGTGTCTATTAATAGCACTTACTGAACAAAACGCAGTAAAGGGCACTCGTGGGGGTTCTGAAAGAAATAGAGTAACTCTGACTCCGAGAAGGGTAGCCAGGGCTCTGAAAACAGCTTCACAGAGCAAACAGGTCAACATGCCTAAGTTAAAACAGTTTCATCTACACTCATAAGAATTTGTAGGACCCCTGGTAAAAAGAAGGGAATGGGGAGGGGGGTGGATCACAGGACTCATTCAGGAAAGTCTTTGAGGGTAAAGTAAAACTAAAAGGGAGTATTTAGGAAGCAGTAATGGTGATTTGTATAAATTCTTGAGTCGGGAGCCAGCAACTTGGCTGAGGGAGGGAGGAAATTAAGAAATAGTTGCTATAGAAGGTCTATATAAGAATAATAACAAAAGGTGGGGATATTGGAGGAATTGTTCCAGCTCTTCACGGGGAGGAAGATGGTTACAGGGATGTATACATTTGTCAAAGCTCATTGAAATAGACGCATAAAATGGGTACAATTTTGTAATTGTAAGTTGTACCTCAATAAAGTATATTTTTAAATGGTGGATAAAAAAGTTCTTAATTAAGAAATTAAATCAACACAATTTTTCAGGTTGATCTTTTTCTTTTCTTCTTTCTTTGTTTTAATTGAATTTGAAATCTAATAGGGAGTTACTAGAGAGTAATTTCCCAAATGTTTGTTTTTAAATAAAAACACTCATACCTTTGGAACCGGATACAATTTGCTTTAACTACGAAACATATTTATAGCCAAAGATATACTGAATTTACCACAGCAGTTTTTACTCTCAGCAGCTGGGGGTGATGTCTTTTTTTTTTTTTTTGCTTTATTTTTTCGCTTTCCACTCATCCTACCATCCCCACCCTGTTCCCTGTACCTAGGGGTCTGTTTATGTTTTGTTTTGTTTATTCATTTGTTTTATTTTTTAAGATTCTGCATATAACTAAAATCATATATTTGTCTTTCTCTGCCTGATTTATTTCACTTAGTATAGTACCCTCCAGGTCGATTTATGTTGTTGTACAAGGCCAGACTTCATTCTTTTTTATGGCTGAGTAATATTCTATTGTGTGTATATATACAGGGTAGGGCAAAAGTAGGTTTACAGTTGTTCATATGAAAATATTACAACAATTAGTAAGTAATAATACGAGAATAAACTCTGTGTATCACATATGACTGTAAACCTACTTTCCCTCCACCCTGTATATATATATAATACTTCTTTATCCATCCATCCATCGGTGGATGCCTAGGTTGCCTCCACACCTTGGCTATTGTTAACAATGCTGCAATAAATATAGGGTGCATATATGTTTTCAAATTAATGGAATTGCTGAGTCATATGGAAGCTCTCTTTTTTATTTGTTTAAGAAATCTCCATATTGTTTTCCATAGTGGCTGCACCAATTCACAGTGCACAGGAGTTCCCTTTTCTCCACATTCTGGCCAATACTTACATTCAATGTCTTTTGCATAAAGGCCATCCTGACAGATGTGAAGTGGTACATCACTGTGGTTTTGATTTGCATCTCTCTGATGACTAGTGA
The DNA here is from genome assembly GCA_004027735.1 of Carollia perspicillata. NCBI lineage: Eukaryota > Metazoa > Chordata > Mammalia > Chiroptera > Phyllostomidae > Carollia > Carollia perspicillata. The sequence goes on along the minus strand of PVKM010035361.1, from coordinate 7,000 downwards.
TGCTGCGTATCTTCTTGGGTGCCCATTGGCCATCGGTATGTCCTCTTTGGAGAAATGTCTGTTCAGGTCCTCTGCCTGTATTTTAATTGGATTGTTTGGTTTTTTGGTGGTATGCTTTATGAGTTCCATGTATATATGGCATCTATGTACATCAAAGACATTGCAACTATAATGTGTTTTTATTATTTTGGTATCAGGGTAACACTGGCTTCATAGAATGAGTTTGGAAGCATTCCTTCTTCTTCTTGTACATTACCTGGTAATATATTTAAATCCCAAATCCTCAGTTGTAGTTTAATAGCAATAAACTACAACTATAAATTATAAGCAAGTATATTGCTCTATCTGGTCCAAATTATGGTGAGATTGAAGCTAAGTGCCTTCAATCAACGGCTTCAGCACTATGACATGTAAGGTGGATGCAGCAGGATATAGGGGCTCAATAGTTCCACTGTAATAATCAAAAGAAAAGCAAATTACAAAAAAAATTTGTTAAGATAATTAGAGTTTTCTGCAGGCAGTGAAATTTAGGTGAACTCCCAAATCCAGGTGAGAAAAGCACTTCCTACAAGAACTGACCATAGCCACCTGTTTTCTTCCTTTGGGGCACTTGCCAAGAGGTAAATGCCACTGGAAAAAGGTCAACAATTAAGCTTGGCCCAAGGAAAATTAAACTGTCAGTGCTTTTGGTGGTCACACAGATCTGGCATTTGAAAACTTGAGGAAATCCAAATGCAAGGCTACTGTTTACCATTAATCATTCCTGGTGTTCTGGGGTAGCATGGAAGGCTGGGGGCCTGGGGCTATTGGGCAAGAAACATCAAGTGACATCTCCCCAGACTTGATGCCTGGGAGAAAAAATTGTACTGGAAAGAAGGAGCCTGCAACAATACAACTAGTCTCCCCCTAAAGACAGTTCCCAGGTTTTGAATTTGCATGTTGGAGGGAGTTCAAGAGCTAAAGCCTGAAAACTTTCAAGAGCAAAACTTTCAGACTCAAGAGCCTGAGACCCACCAAATCTGCATCACAAGCCTGGACGAGCCACGGATGAGAAATAAGATACAGGAACGAGGTGATTTTCATTAAATCCTGCTCAGCTGAGCTTCTGGGGGCAAAAGCACACTCAAACAGAAGAAGGGCACAGCTTAACTTGATTTTTAATGTGGCTACAGACCAGGGTAGCACATCTACACAATTCTTTTAAATTGGGGGTTTTAAGCAAAAGTTCTCAGAAAACATACGACAGGATGACTCTGTCCTCCCGGTAGGGGAAGGGAAGCCCTCTGAGGGGAGACATCGGGCGGAGCCTTCACTGCATTCTTGTACACCATGACCGCAGACGGTCAAATATACACACACAGACGTAAAACAGCAGGACAATGTGGCTGATGAACAAAAGGAAAACAAACCATAAATTACATGTTCACCAACGATACAGGTGTTGGAATTAGTAGACAAAGACTACAGTATAACTAAGTTTTATTTTTTTAATTTTATTTATTTATTTATTTTTAGAGAGAGGGGAAGGGAAGGAGAAAGAGAGGGAGAGAAACATCAGTGTGTGGTTGCCTCTCATGAGTCCTCCACCGCGGACCTGGCCTGCAACCCAGGCATGTGCCCTGACTGGGAATCGAACCGGCGACCCTTTGTTTCACAGGCCCGTCCGTGCTCAATCCACTGAGCTGCACCAGCCAGGGCTAAGTTTTAAATGTTAAATAAAATATGGGAAAGTGTGGGCAGAATGGCTGAAAACATGGAAACATTCAACAGAGAAAAAGATTCTATACAAAAATGAAGTAGACATTTTAGTGTAAGGATATACAACCCCTAAAATTAAAAACAAATTGGATTAACTTAACAGAGGCCTGTACAAAGTAGAATACAAAACTAGTGAGCTTAAAGAGAAGTCAACATGGTATATCTGGACAGAAGCACAGAGAGAAAGGAAAGAATGACAAGAACAGAACAGGGAGCAAAAAAAAAAACACATGGAAAACAGTCAAACGCTCCATGTGTGTATTCAGAGTTCTGGCAGGAAGAACAGTGTGTTGGGGCAGAAGAAATACTTGGTGAAATAAAACTGATCAAAAGCAGATTAAACTGCAGATTTAGGTGCTTGAATACACACCAGGCAAGAAAGGAAAAAAATCTTGATTAAAATATAGAAGTCCACATAAAAACAAGGGGAAGAAAATCTTAAAAAGCAGCCAAGGAAGCAAGCAACAATTAGATTGACAGCTGAAAGCTGAATTTTCAAAGGCAATTGGAAGCCAGAAGGCAATGAAATAACATCTTTAATGTGCTGGAGCTGGGAAGGGGGAGGCACAGTAGATAAAAGAAAAACTGTCCACCTCAAATACTATACTCAGTGAATATATCTTCAAAAGTTTAAAGTGAAATAAAGATGTTTCCAGACACATAAAAACTCAGAGAGTTTGTCACCAGGCCCCTGACACCGTAAGGTCTTCTAAAGGAACTTCTTCAGGGTGTGAGGGAACAACCCCAAATGGAAGGTAGTGCTGCAGAAGGAAACGGGGAGCAGTAAAGAGTAAATATAAAATCATATTTACTGCTTTAAAAGAACAATAATAATGTCTTACAGAGGTCAGGAGGTAGGAAGTGAAATTAGCTCCTGTAAGCTTTTTCACTGTTTGGGTAAAACTTAAGGAAGGTGTTTTATAATTACTCAGGAATGCATAGTGAAATCTCCAGAGTAGTGACTAAGAATGAATACAAGAATATATCATTAAAAGGCTAATCGAGCAGCCCTGGCCAAATGGCTCGGTTGGTCGGAGCACCGTCGTCCCATACACCAGAGGATGGTGGCTTCGATTCCCCATCAGGGCATGTCCCTAGGTCCCTGGTCAGGGCACGTAACTGCAGGAAATTGATTGATTTCTCTCTCTCACATTGATGTCTCTCTCTCTTTCTCCCCACTTCCCCCTTCCTCTTTGTCTAAAATCAATAAAAGCATATCTTCAAGTGAGGATTTTTTTTAAAAAAAGACTAACCAAGCAGAAAAGCTTAATAAATATACCTGATTAAAAGCCCATCCCAGACTCAGTGAACCAGAGTCTATAACAATTGGCCCCAGAATCTGAAATCCTTACCGTGTTTCCTGGTGGTTCCTATGCTCCCAAGTTCGATAGCCATTGCTGTAGAGCGTAGATGAACACTCAACAGACTCTTTTACAAATTGCTGTGGCTGCAATTATTAAGTGGCACAGATTATAAAAACACAAATCTATTCAGAGGCCCCTGAAGAAAAATAAGCAACCATAAGCATAAGTCACATCCAAAAATGAATACAAGGGAAGATGATAAATTTCCGAGCACCCCCTGCAGTGTTCCCAAGGGCACCACCACCATAAACAAAGTGAGGCCCACAAAGAGAGAATGGTTTTTGCTACCCCAGGCTTCCCTGAACCAAACCATTAATCTTACCAACCACAGACACCTTTAAGAGGCGAACCACTGCTGAATCAAGAACAGGAATGAGATCATCCAATTTCCTTTCTCACCTCTGTGTTCGGACAACATCCTGGGCTCAGAGATTAAGATGGGTAATTCATTGCCATTTTGACAAGAGTCATAATGCCTGTCTCCACTGCTGCTGCCACTGCTGCTGCCTCCCCTGCACCTGCTGTGGATCCTAACAGTCGTTTAGCACTTTAGTTCATCAAGTGTGTTCCAACAGGAATCCTAAGACGAAGATACAATAATGTTTCATCATTATTATCATATGCATGTTTAATAGGTGATAAGGAAACGGAGGCTCTACATAAAGAGCCTGTGCATTTGGGAGCATTTTTATTATAGTGGCTAGCATGACGTAATACAGCAACCAAAACTGATATTCTGCCACTGGTTTTATAAAATCATTCGGGCAAACAATTGGAATTCTGTATCTTATCTTCAATGTCTGTGCCTCATGTTCAATATCACAGGCCTGAGTCCAACTCGTAGCCTCCCAAGGAAATAAATATAATAAAAACGTGGAAGGTAATGTTAGTGAAAGGAATCAAAGATGTTGCATGCAGGAAGCACCTCGGTTGTTTTTCTTTTTAAAGTACTTCATGCAAGAAGCTATAACTATCTAAAATACACATGGTTCCAGAATACAATAAGAATTGACTCTTCATTTTAGAGATACGCTACCAGAAAAAAAGTGAGTGCTGGATGGTGGAACATATAGAAGTGGTTACCCGGTAACATGCAATAAAAGCTTTTATGGCTGTTTCTTTTAATGCCCGTTCTCAATCCCCACCCCCAACCCCCTTTTAAACATAGTTCCCACTTTCATTCGAAGCATACAGTACAGCATCTGATATATATCAATGATGCTGACCGAGTCGTTATGGATGAAATGAGACATTCACACGGACTACCGAGTCCTGTGGAGGAAATGGGACGGCATGGCTTTTCTCTCAAGGGGAGCAAAAGCCGCGGCCCTCGCTGTGACCAGCCTTTATTGGGTTTCTCAGCACAGTAGAGGATGGTCCTCATTTACTATGCACAGGTTGCTTTAGGTGGTTACCTTTTACAGACAACAAAGGAGCCAATGCCGCTAATCACATCACAGAAGAGGGACGTTTGCAAATGAAAAGGGCAAAAGTGGTTGGACCAGTTACACTGGTCCTAGGAAGGCTTAGAATGGATTTCAGGAAGTTATTTTGCAGTAAATGTTTGCCACAAATCCGGGTGAAAGAGTTTTTAGCAAAAAGCAAGACTCACAGCAGTCCAGGCACAGTGCAGGCCTGATTCTCCACGGGAGAACCTATCCGTGGGCATGGGTCCTGTGCATCTCCGAGGGGGAGCTGGGCCCACGCCACACAGAATGGTATCCTATATATCAGTTTCTCAAAAACTATTTTCTGCCCTGGCTGGTGTCGCTGAGTGGACTGAACACCGGCCAGTGAACCCAAAAGCCACCAGTTCAATTCCCAGTCAGAGCACACGCCTGGGTTGTGGGTCAGGTCCTTAGTTAGGGGCGTGTGAGAGGCAACCAATCAATGTTTCTCTCGCACAGCTTTTTTCTGTCTCTTTCTCCCTCCCTTCCCATCTCTCTAAAAATAAATAAACAGAATCTTTTCAAAAATATTTCAGGCTTATATTACCTGTTGGGGTTCCCACCATTCCTTCCCCCACTACCCCACAAATGTACTCACTGCTTCTCTTTAAAAAAAAAGCAAAACTATTTTCTGCATAAATAACACTTGCCTAACCTTGCAGTGCTGCCTTTGGACTGTCGCACTGCTGCTTCCCATAAATATACCTTATCGGTTTCTTTGAGGACATGGACCAGGCGTGATGTTATCTCTGATTCTCCGGGGCAACTACAGCACAAGCAACATGAATACGATAGTGATTTGAGAGTCTCAAGAGTCTGGACTTGGCACCGTTTTCAGCTCCTATTATTATTGGTAGTAGCAAAAAAAGTGAATATTATCTTCAAAGAAAATTTTTTCAAAGAACATTTCTAATAATAACAATCATGATGTCAGGCATTCTACTAGGTGCAACACATAGTATATTATTTTTCAGCCTCTAAACACCTTTTCAAAAAGGCAAGCCACAGACTGGGAAAAATATTTATAAAAACATACATCTAACAAAGGACTTGTATCTAGAGTATATAAAGAACTCTGACACCTGAATAATAACGAAATAACCCAATTTTTAAAATGGGCTAAAAGAGTTGAACAAACAATTCACTAAAGAAGATATACAGGTAGTAAATTAACAGATGGAAAAATATTCAACGTCATTAATCATCAGGGAAATGCAAATTAAAAGCACAATGAGACAGCACTATATAACCACTACAATGGTTAAAAATTTTTAAACTGATCATACTAAGTGTTGAGAGGAAATGGAGCAACTGGATACACTGCCAGTGGGAATATAAAATGGTGCGATCACTATGGAAAACAGTTTAATAAATTTAAATTAAACATATGTATCATGACCCAGCCATTCCATTCTTAGGTACTAATCCAAAATAAAGGAAAGCTTATGTTCATACAAAGACTTGTTCACAAATGTTCATTGTGGTTTTATTAGTAATACCTGAAAACCGAAAACAACCCAAATGTCCATTAAAAAAGAGTAAATACACAGATTGTTATATTGCTATATAATGCAATATACTCAGCACAACATGGGTAAATCTCAAAATTGTAATATTGAGTAAAAGAAGCCAGATCAAAAAGGGGCACATACTGTGTAACTGCATTTATATAAAAATTTAAAATGCAGGACGACAGCTAGTGGGGGAGAGTTTGTTAGGGGTGGAGGGATTGAGCAAACAGGAAAAAAGACTCATTGACATGGACAACAGTGTGGGGATTGCTGGGGGGAGGGGATATAAGAGGACTAAACAATAATGAAAAAAATACAATAAAGATTAAATCCAAAAGAAAAAATTTTAAATGCAAATGTATTGCTAGTGACAAAGAGCAGATCACTGGTTGTCCAGGGGGAGGTGCAGAAGAGGAAGGTGATAGAAATTACAAAAACAACAGAAAACTTTGGGGGGTAATGAAAATTAACTTTTGGTTCTATTTTCTCAAATTCTTTCACAGACTTAGGACATCGTCGTTAATCAATGTTTTTGATGAATAAATTAATAAATAAGCATGTGCAGGCTATTGGTTTGGTTTTTTGTTCAGCTGAGAAGATAGAGAGCGTCATAGGACAGTAACTGAAAAAAAGACATGTGTGTGTGTGTGTGTGTGTGTGTGTGTGTGTAAAGGTAGTAAATCTTCAGTAGATTTCCAAATGATGGAGGAGGCAAAAGCAGAGGAAAATTAAAAGAGAGAAGTGATAAAAGATAGAATAAAGGGGTTTTTAGTCCTGATTCGGATACATCCCTATAAAGAATTTGTTTGAGGCAAATGGAGTGATTTGAATATGAACTGTCTATTACAAGATATCAAGGAATCAGTATTAATTTTGTTAGGGGTGGTAATGGCATTGTGGCTATACAATATGTCCACTT
>PVKM010035359.1:0-15211 GCA_004027735.1 Carollia perspicillata | reverse complement strand
TTGGAGAACTGTAATAGCATAATAAGTAAAATATATTTAAAAAACAAAGCAAGAAAAAGCAGGGACCATTTACTCTAGCGTCGTGGACAAGAATAGAATCAAATGCACATTTTGTAAGAATGATGTGTGCAGATCTAATAATTTGTCAGAAGCTTTCATAGCTAGTGTAACTGGAAGAAAATGTTACCATGTGTGATTGATATATCTTGTTCTTCGTATGGCATGAGCAAAATAAAGCCAGTTAACACCAACTATACAAAAACGACAGCATCGTATGAATCATAAAATTCCAGTGATCTGTTTATGAAAGACTACAAATAAACTTTGATTTCCTAAATGTTCCCCTTTGCCATGCATCATGGATTGTGGTGGTTTGGGGTTTCTGTATTGAGGCAATGTTGCACACCCATAGTTCATGAAACAGCTGGGCTATGAAGGAGAGGGCATTGGACTCAACTACCATGGAGTCCAACCTTCACCACTAGCCAGCTGGCTAATTTTGGGCTACCTAATTTTTCCTTATCTGCAAATGGGAAATGTAAGAGTTATTGCTTAGTGTCATTTTGAGGATTACTTGAGAAATTAAAGGAAATAACTGGGGACACAATAAGTACTCAGTACTTAGGACATTCTCCCACCCACAACAATGTTCAGTATCTTTTTCTATTTGAGGGACTAATACTACCTGCCTTAGAGATTTGTTGCACAGGTCAAATAAGATATTTATGTAAATAATTAAATAAATTGTCTTCAAATAGTTTATTCTTTATTTCTGTTTGGTACATTTATTTGTAAAAAATTGACTATGGTTTTATAGTAAATCAATGGAACAAAAAAAAAATCCCTACGTTTTCTTCTCTGGCCCCGGTTACTATTAACCTTGGGCACTGATGGCCTTTTGTCAGTTTTTCAAAGAAAGCCTCAGAGATGTTTCACTCTGCATCTGTATTGTTCTGTGCCACAGATAGTGTCATGATAAGCATGCACTTGTAGGTGATGTTTGTGGCTAGCACCCTTGTCCAAAATAGACTAAGGACTAAGAAGGTAAAATTTGGAACCATTTTATTTAAGCACTGACAAATACTGAGAAAGAATAAACAATTCCCATCTTGTAAAATACTTAACTCTGTCAAAGACAGCCAGTAAGAATCCCCTTGAATGCATAATCAACTTGTGCATTGAAACTTTTAATACTACTATTATGTCAGTGTGTCAATATTTATCATTTTAATTAATTTTTAAAGTTTGATTAGAAAGTTTTCAATTAATTTTTAAAGTCGTGTCAACATTTGGGAATTTAAAAATGTGAAACTACTGCAAGAAAAAAATAATTTCTAGTGAAGCCATTATTAAATATTGAGGACAGACTTGGTTGCATGTAATAGATATGTCTGAAAAGTTTCATCTCAATCCATAATGTATTTAATTTGTAAAAAGCATTAGAGAAACTTTCAAGACTCTGTGTTAGGAATTACAACTGGTATAGTCCCTATTGGTACTTTTTCTTACTTCATTGATTATTTAACTAGATTCTGTCATGATTAGCATCCTGCCGTAGGTGAAATAAATTATATTAAGGTGTTATAAATATCCCAGTAGTGGAAAAATATTTCTTAAGATCTCAACTACAAGTCACCTCCCATTAGGTACTTTGGAAAAATTTGGAAATTTATGCATGCCTTTTTTCCCTTTTCTTCTCTCCCAGCGTTCCAAACACTTGGCTTAAATGCTACCCTTAGAATTACTTTTGACTTCAGTGAGAGTTTTAAACTGCCGTCTGGGAAAAGCATTTGGCTTCTACTTTTCAAGTCTAAAGTTCTCCAGAAATGTTCTTATGAAATGTGAACCTGATTTTCATCACATAGTTTTACCTACATAGCATCATATTTTCCTTCACCAGCAAACACTAAGTATTTTATTTTTAAATAGCACAGCTATATCTGTATTTGCATGGTACTTTCCAAGTTTCTGAAGTAGTCACCAAATCACAAAATCTAGGCAAAAACAAAGGACTTAAGAACTGAAAGATAACTTCTGAAAAACAGATTACAACAAAAGTATTTAGTTTTATGTAATAGAGGTTACTAGTAGAGGGTTTTAAAAAGTGGTGCGCCAATGCAACACACAGCAGATCGGCTTTCTATTTTAAGGGACACTGTGATATATATGATTTGCGAAGTGCTAATAACATGGCTAACTACACTAATCTAAGGCTTCCTACAAACATTCAGTCAGTCCTCAGGACAAAGCTGCAGGTAGGTAACTTTATCCCCGTTTTTACAGATGAGGCTCAGAGAGTATGACTTGCATAAGTTACACTTTTAGAAGTAGAATTCATGATTGCCAGGGGGTTATTTTTTCTGTAGAAATTTAAATTATTTTATTATCACAACCTGAGAGAGAACATCTTGTGTTAAATATGCAGACTACCAAATTATAATCAATACATTATTTACAAAAATATGAATGCTAAGAAATGCAAAAAAAGTTAAATAGCTAGTAACTCTCTCTCTCTCTCTCTCTGTATACACACACACACACACACATATATATATAAATATAAATCTTATGAACTAGTAACAGTGAGTGGCTAAGGATGGGTGGTCAAGACAGTAAAAGACCCAATACTGTTGTGGATTTCTTGCCATGTTTATTATTAAAAAAATAATTCACCAAAGACATCTCAAGAAAACAAAACTGCAGACCAATTAATACAGACACAAGAATCTTCAACAAAATACTGGCAAATATCAAACAAACTAGGAAGAGAAGGCAACTCTCTCAACCTGTTGAAGGGTATTTAAGAGAAATTCAGTATCAGCTTCATATTTAAAGGTAAAAGTCTGATGTTTTCCAACTATCATATCACTTCTATTCCACACTATATTTGAGATTTTAACCTGGCAATTTAGCAACAAAATGAAACAGAAGACATCTAGATTGAAAAAGAAAAGGTAAAACTATCTCTATTTACGGATAACATGATCTTACAAATAGAAAATTATAAGGACTTCACTAAAAATTATTAGAGCTGAGATCCAAATTCGGCAAGGTTGCATGATACAAGGTCAACATACAAAAAGCAATTGTATTTCTATATGTTTGCAATGGGTAATTCAGAAACAAAATTAAGAAAGCAATCCTATTACAATAAAAAATGATAAAATATACTTGCAAATAAATTAAACAAAAAAAGTGTAATTCTTGTACTCTGGAAACTATAAAACAGCCTTGAGCCCTGGCAGGTGTAGCTCAGTAGACTGAGCTCCAGCCTGTGACCCAAAGGGTCACTAGTTTGATTCCCAGTCAGGGCACATGCCTGGGTTGTGGGCCAGGTCCCCAGAAGGGGGCATGGGAGAGGCAACCACACATTGATGTTTCTCTCTCTTTCTTTCTCCCACCCTTCCCCTCTGTCTAAAAATGAGTAAATAACACCTTAAAAAAAAAAAACAGGCTTGAAAGAATTTTGAAAGATCTGAATAAATGGAAAGATTTTGCACTTTCATGAATTGAAAGATACTATTATTAAGATCACAACATTCTTCAAATTGATCTACAGATTCAACATAATCACTATCAGAATTCCAACTGCCCACTTTGCAGAAATTAACAAACTTCCTAAAATTCATATAGAAATTCAAAGAATTCAGTATAGCCAAAACAGTCACTAAAAGAACAAAGTTGGAAGATTTAAATTTACTACAAAGCTATAGTAATCAAGACCATGCAGTACTGGCATAAGGTAGACATATAGATCGGTGGAACAGAATTGAGAGTCCTGACATAAACCTTCACTTTTATGGTCAATTGATTTTCAACAAGAACCCCAAAACAATTCAATGGGGAAAAATAGTCTTCAAGAAATGGTGCTAGGACAACGGGATATCCACATGCAAAAGAATGAAGTTGGGCCTGAACTTCACAGCGTATATAAAAATGACCTTAACCTGGACCCAAACCCAAATGTAAAAACTAAAACTATAAAATTCTTAAAAGAAAGCATAAGGGTAAATCTCCATAACCTTGGCTTAGCAATGGTTCCTTGGATACGACACCAAAATTGCAAGCAACAAAAGAAAAAAGTAGGTAAGTTTGACTTCATCAAAACTAAACCTTGTGCATCCAAGGACACTCACGAGAAAGTGAAAAAGGCATACCGTAAAATTGGAGTCAATATTTGCAAATCATATATCTGATAAAGATCTAGTGTCCAGAATATATAGATATATAAAGAATTCTTAAGACTGAATAATTGTAAGACAATTCAATTTAAAAGTGGGCAAAGGATCTAATTAGATGTTTCTCCAAAGAAGATATGCAAATGGCCAATAAGCACATGGAAAAATATTCATCATCATTAGCCATGTGAGAAATGTAAAGCAAACCCACAATGAGGTGTCATTTCAACCCACTAGGATGGCAATAATCAAAAGCACAGCTAATGACAAGTGTTGGCAAGGATGTAGAAAAACTGAAACACTCATACATTGCTGTTTGGAATGTAACCTGAAAAAGTTAAAGGTAAGAGTTACCTACCATATGGTGCAGAAATTCCACTCCTCAATATATACCCAAGAGAACTAAAAACATGTGTCCACACAAAAACCTGTACATGAAGATTCATGGCAGCATTAATCACAATAGCCAAAAAGTAGAAACAGCCCAAATATCTATCAACTGAAGAATGGATAAATAAATGGTGGTATATCTATAAAATGGGATGTTAGGCCATAAAATGAAATGAAATACTAATACATTGTTTGAAAATGAATATTGAAAATATGCTAAATGAAAGAAGTGAGTCACAAAAGATCCCAAACTGTATGATTCTGTTTATAAGAAATGTCCAGAATAGACAAATCTACAGAAAGTAGATTAATGGTTACCTAGGGAGTTTGGCACTAGAGGCTATTGCAACTGGTAAAGGGTATAGGACTTCTTTTCAGAAGGATGAAAATGACTGTGGTGGTGATGTGCAACTCTGTGAATGTACTAAAAACTAGTGAATGTACATGTTAAATGGATGAATCACCTAGTATGTAAAGTATATCCCAACACAGCTTTTTTTAAACAGCAGAAAAAAATAAATTTAACTTCATTCAATTAAATGCTTTAAAATTCCCATGATCATAGACTTTATCTTAGTCATAGGCTGATATAAATGTTCAAGTGAGGGCAAATAAATAATCAACTCCATAAAAAATCAGTGAATAGTTGATTTACCCTCTAGCTTCATAGTAAGTTTGAGATTATATTTCTTACAGGTATAAGATTTCTTAACATTTCAGAAGTGAACTGATTTTTTTAAAGATAATTTATTGTTAAATGAAGAAGTCACAAAACAAAATGGAATGGAACAGATGTAATAGACAAACAGTTTTTGTCAAATACTTTTCTGGACTTCCTAAGGTTAGAAACAGGAAAAGTGCCAAATAAAAAGGTGATCGTTCTTTTTTAAAAGGTCTGGATTTGGAAAGAAAACTTTTCTCTGAAAATATGAATCATCCTGATTACATAAAAGCCATAATTTAAGAGCCTGAATAAAAGACCTTTTAATTCATAAGTACCGTATTTTTCGGACCATAAGACGCACTTGGTTTTAGAGGAGGAAAATAGGAAAAAAATTTTCGAAGCAAAAAATGTGGTAAAATATTTAATAATAGAAATAACACAATATCTCATCAATGTAAATGTAAAGCTACATTCAGACTATAAGATGCACCCCACTTTTCTCCCAAATTGGGGGGTGCGTCTTATAGTCCCAAAACACAGTAAGTAAAATGCCTCTTCTAGCTGAACTTAAGAATGGTTTGTTTGTTTCTATTTTATTGAATTTATTGGGGTGACATCGGTTAATAAAATTATATAGGTTTCAGGTATATGACTCTATAATATATCATCTGTATATTGTATTGTGTTCCCCACCCCAAGTAAACTGATCTTATTTTAATAGAAAAAAGAATAGTTGAAATTACTGAGTATCGACTTAATCCGAGGGACTTAATATACATGATCTTATTTGCCCCTCCCATACCTACTCCCGGTTTTGACAGCCAGGGAGCGATGGCCTGGACAGGTTAAGTGGCTTTCCTCAGCTCACACTCGAAGTTATAGGTGAAACTAGAAAGTGAATGCTAGGGCTCTTCTAACCTTCCCTATGACACGCCCAGGCTGGCCTGCTGCATCACCTTACCCCTCCATTACCATCAGCGAATCGAAGAACCCAAAAACCTAGGGATTTGTAAGGGGAATTACATAAAGGGTATGCAAATGTTACTTTGAGGACCTAAGGATAAGGACACCACCTCTAGGCCATTCTAGAGATCTGGTGATGGGGGTAAGGTAGGGTTGGAAATAGATCTTCCTTATTTTTCAAATGTGGACGACAAGATAAAGAAATGGAAAAGAAAACTCCACAGGTACCTTCCAGGTCTAAAGTTTAATCAGTTTAAGGCTCTATCTCCAAGGAGCTGAAGGTACCTTAGAATTCAAATGACTATTTCTTCCTCTCCAGACTTAATCTTGCCCCAGGACACATAACCGAATTATCACCTTCGAGGCTGCAGGGTAAATTCCATCAGGAGGTGACGGCCCCTCTCTGGAAATAGAGGTGGGATCAACTGAGTCTGTCTCAGGGTGACCATGTAAATTTGCCATCAGGTCATTTATAGCCTCTGTGCCACCGTATACTTATACCATTCATGGCCCTGATGCCTCAGTTTATCCTCTCCTAGTTTCACCTTATTGAATCCGTTCCTCTGTCATCCACTGATTCAAAGTGGAATATTTATGGACTGCCCTTGAGGAGCCAGGCACTCTTCTAGGCACTGAGGAGGCAGGTTGGAGCCCATAAGACAAGATTGCTGCCTTCAGGAGGCTTGTGCTCAAGGATGGAAATGAAGAGAATAAAAGGGTAAACAAATAAATAAGGTCATTTTAAATAATAATAAAAACTATGTAAAGATTAAACAGGAGTGAAAAATGCCAGTGGGTGAAGGAAGCTGACTTTATTTAGATGCATGGCCCTCTTAATGGTAAATTCCTTTTATTGTACTTAAGATGCTTCAAGTACTTTAATTGTATAATAATTTTGAAAGGGTTTTCAGAGAGAATAACAATGTTTACAATTTTACGTTTACTCCTTGGACTAACAGCATGGAGATACCGAGGTCTTTCAAAAGTATAGACTTGAGTATTTCTACATTTCTTTGGTAAAGTCTACATAGGAAAGAAAGCTACGAGCATTCAAACTCTGAGTACCAATTACATAAATGGGCAAAACCACACACCAGCTATTCACCTGTAGAATCCAAACCCCCATCCCAGACACTCATGCACACCCAGTGTTGGGAGTTGGGTGTTTATCCCTATTACATTTTTTTAAAGATGTTATTTATTTATTTTTAGAGACAGGGGAAGGGAGGGAGAAAGAAAGGAAGGGAAGAAACATCAAGTGATCAGTTGCCTATCCTAGGTGCCCCGACTGAGGACCAAACCCACAACCCAGGCATGTGCCGTCACTGGGAATTGAACCAGTGACCTTTAGCTTTGCTGGACGAGGCGCAACCAACTGAGCCTCACAGGGCAGGGCTATCCCTATTTTGTAGGTGATGGAAGTGGGGCTCCCAAAGTTCAAGTGATTTGCCTACCAACACTGAGGTCAGAAGTGAATAAACCAGACTCGAAGCCAGGCATCTTTCTGTCTCCGAGTCAAGAACCTTTTTACTGACACCACCCGTGAACCTATAATTTTATGCCATGCCCACTCCTTCAGACACCTTTCTTTTTCATTAAGAGGTTTCAGTTTTTAAAAAATTGCTGTGAAGGCAGTGGGGGTATATTGAGAAGTTTTGGCATGAATGTTTCAGCATGTTAATAAATCTGTAACTTCCCACTTCAGTTTGCCTGTAACTCATGTATTATCAGAACTAATTTCAGAGGTAATCACGTATTTGTCATGGGAATACTAAATTCTTTTAAAAGTAGCCTTAACTCTCTTTTCTGAGAAACTGCTTGTTGTTTGCTCGGATAATGCAATTCCTGTTTGTGTTATTATAAATTTACTACAATTTATATGAAGAAAGACTTTTTCCCTTGTTCCACCCAGTGAAATGTTGCATTTTCATGATGATTAAGAGCAAAACAGCCCAAAATGCTATATTAGTTCAAAAAAAAATTCTCAGAATGGTGTATTAAAACTGAAACTGAAACCTCACGGAGGTGGTAACATCTACTCACATTCAATTATTTACAGGCAGACAAAGTTAGATAACATCGGTGCCTGCAGACCTACAGGACGTGTTACTAATGTCTCAGTATTAAGAAATAAGTGTGAAATTTAGGGCGCATCCTCTAGATAAGGATGTTCTTCTAAACATGTTGAGAAGAGTTGATGAACTTAGCAGACCCTTAAGATGAGCTGAGGTATAAAAGGAGAAACGCATGAGATAGAATAATATTAAACTTTGCTAAGAGGGATCACTCTGAAATGTCCCCAGTTGGCAGCGTCTTCGTTGACTCTGCCTCCCTTGTCCTACCCCTACGTGTTTTCTCTTTTGAGGTATAAAGTATGTATTTCATTGCCTCATTTCTTTTTTGGAGTTCTTCTCTTTCACTTTTTTTGTGCTTGAGGGAAATGTGCATGTTTTGAGATACTAATACAGCTTTCTCTGTCCTACATTTTCTCTTGGAAGTATAGCTTTCAGATGCCTCTAAAGTAGTCTTGATTCTACTGAAATTCATTTTACAGAATTAGTTCTCCTTAAGAGTGCTTTATCAGACGACTTCTTTGTATTTCAATAACCACAATGGTCTTCCTGCTTCTAACATGTGGACTTTCCTGACTTGGTGATGTCATTTTTGGTGGTGTCCGTTGCTGGCCTCTCCACGGCCCGCTCCTACCCTGAATCACTCCGCACTGTTAATACCAAACCAATGCGTTAAAGAACAGGCGTGTTAGAGAACAGGCTTGTCAAGCACACTGCTTTGAACTTGAGTTTTATAGGAATTGCTAAGCCAGAATGTTTCCTCAAATTACGGTTATATTGAACAAATATTAGTTATTAAGAAGATACTTTTAATCCCTCTTCTTCCTCTTTATTCACTATGAAGGTTGGGTTTCTTTTGGAGACACACAACTCGTATGGAATTCAGCTTTGTCTGTCTCGTGCGGATCCCCACAGGGTTTATAAAACTGCAACTCAAATCCCCTCCTGAAAAAACACACTGATTATTTATACTTATGCTAGTTCCAACTATTACAATAGTTTCTGGATTTTTGCCACATTCCTCTCTAGATGGTCATTTGGGAGACTTTGTTTATAATGTGTGTTTTGAACAAAATTTAAAAATTCCAAGACCACAGGATGTACGACTCAATTGTGGGTTAAACGTAATTTTGCATTTTTTCAAAGAGGCCCTACTTTGATTACAATAGCAAACATTGAATAGAAAAGGTATGTTTTCCCCCCAAGAATTAGTGTTTGGAAAAATATACGAGAAAACATGCCTTTTCCAAGAATTAGGGCATGTTTTCAAAATGGCCTATAGCATTCGGGAGTGGTTTAGGTGAAAGAAAACATTAAGCTGTAGTGTGGATATCAAGAAGACTATTTTCTTTAGTGAATGTGCTAATTGTGGCTTTAAAAATCAGAAACCAAACCTTGTACTTAAAATAGCCCCCTCACTCCACCCCAAAAAGATTTAAATTCCTAGGGATAAACACAGTTATAGCAACTTTTTTAAAAGGCAACATTAAAAATATAAAAAAGCTCCCTTGGGACTTTTTCCTTCTAAGAAATTCTAGGGGTTTTTTCTCTCTCATTCTCTTTGATTGTTTTAAAAACTGATACTAATTAAAGAACCCTTTTAGATTTTAGGACAAAATGAAAGACTTAATGGTACACTCAATAAACCAGTGTGTCTGATTTTAGTTGTTTCATGCTCCGGCTCTTTTGCCTGGTGCCACTTGGATGTATTCTCCGCTCTCCACTGCGTATAAAACAGAAAACCATGAGTACAACAGAGAACACATGTGAGGTAAGGCCAGCTTCCTCCATCGATATTCTCAGTCACCGTAAACTGAAGGATTTCTCTTCAAAATGTTTCAGTTTACATTCTCTCTATAAATTCCCCCCAACACACGCACACACACCAGTGATTTCTATGACATAACCTTTCTGGAATTCTATAAACACAGGATATGAAACACGGGTTAACCACTTGTCTAGGAAAGAAAATAAGCAGACAGTTGCCCACAGAACACATCTTACATTTGGGCTTCTACGTATGCCAAGAAAGTGATCCAAAAAGCTATCACTTTGGGTCCCTGCCTGAATAATAACAGGACCTTGAAAGTACAATTGCTATTTTAAAAGGATGTTGCTTGTTAACAGAATGCACAATGAATTATGGCCTCTGCGTTAAGCTGTTTCTTTGATTGTTGACATTGATCTTCAGAGAAGGTGTGGGAGGTAGCTCACTGTACATGCAAACCTTGTGTTAGACACAAAGGGAAATATTGTACTTAGAAAAAATGCAATATGAAATAATGTCACCAGCTAAAATAAAATCATTTATTATTCACTAAGGTAAAAGAATGAGATATTCATAGGTAATATACGGCCACTTTGTTAAAACTTTTTTGAAATGCAGTGAAGAAGAAATGGGTAAATAAATGCCCTGAGGACCGCCTTTCTTCACTAAGCCACCCGACTGATGTCGAGCCTGATTACTGTTGCCCCCAACAGTGACACCATGCACAGCTTAGGCTTAGCAGCTGTATTCAACAGCAGCATCTTAGGCTCCAGTCTCCTCTCAGCGACCCAGAGCTGGGGGGAAAGAACAGCATTGTGAGAGGTGGAGTGGGTAGGGATGTGACTGACAGACCGTGTCCTTGTAATTACAGTGGGAGTCACTGCGCTAAATAGTAGCAACTTTTCTATTCTACAGAAGCAACGGTATTGGGAAGCTGTGCTACTACTACTGGTGATTGCGGAAACTGCTAATTCAAGAAGTCAAATTAGTTCCTCTAAATGCCACTTAAGACAGATCCAAAGGGAGCATCTTCCGTGGAGGCAGAGGGTATACTGTCTCTCCATCTCACACTCGTGGGCTCATTTGGGCTCATTAATTCAGAAGCCATCACAGCAGTTCTAAATGGGGAGAATCTGGTTTCTCAATGGCTGATATCACACGAACATTTATGGTAGTTATACAACTCTTTTCATTTCCTCCCTGGGGTAACTCCACAGCATCACAGGGGCTCAGACTGTGGAGGGAGAGAGTCCCTCAGGAGGTTCCTTCTTTCCCTTCAAACTTCCTTGAATCACATGAGTATAGGACAGGCAGGGACCAGCTGCCAAAGATCCACAGCCGTAGCTTCTCTTTCAGGCCCCCCATCAGTTCCGTGACTGGTCCTTGGAGCAGGTGGGAGGGACCTGCAGCAGCCTTGCTTTCTTCATAGACGGGTTCTCTGGGAGAGAGAATTGGGTGATGGAGGGTAGAGTGTGCTTTGGGTCCCTGCACGTTCTTTTATCTCTTCTACCAATATCAACATTTTTGTTGGTTTGTTTGTTTTTTGAATTTTATCTTTTAAAATAATTTTTTTCAATTATAGTTGATGTCAGCATTTTCCTCTCCCCTCTCACCAATGTCCCGGGCCTGTGCATCATCATATCAAAGCCCAACTTTCTGCTTTCTAAAAAGACAACTACTAGCCAGATGAAGCAATTCATACTGCGAATGGGAGAGAAGCACTCCTTTTCTCTTTCTCTCTCTCTCTCTCTTTCTCTCTCTCTCTCTCTCTCTCACACACACACACACACACACACACGTGTGCACACACGCCCTTTCTTCCTGGACAGCAGCCATTCTTGTCATCACACAACACAGCCATTCTAATGCAGGAAATGTAAGCCTAATGGCAGAGGAGAAAATTTATCTTGTCATTTTCCTACTTAAATATGTTCAGTTATTTACAGTGATTCATCCCAAAGCCCAAAGCTAGTCAATTCAGAGGAAGTGTCTAGAAGAGATCATTTGTACGAATGGCAAAGCCTGGCAAACAGGGCAACGCTCACTCAGGGTCACAGTGGTTCATCCTAGATCCCTCTCTTCCCCACCCAATCCACTGGCAAGTCCTGTTGGTTCTATTCTCCACAGCTAACAATTTCTACCATCTCCCCTCTAAGTCCTCGTTCAGGGCACATCCCCTCTCTCTAGGTACCTGCCCGGCCTGCCCATCTTCTTCCTATTTCTACTCTACCTCTAACCCCTACAGACTCTTCTCTACAGAACATCCCGGAGTGATCTCTTAAAAATATAAATCAGACTGTGTTACTCTTAGATGATGAAAGCTTTCCCTTTACATGTCTATTATGTATGTTTTGCCATGATAATTGGTATTGAAAATTCTTTACCAAAAAGGCTGTGTGCTGTCTTACAGGAAACAAAGAAGCTGGCAGTTGAGGGCACCACCTTTCCAGATGCAGGAGAGATGGGTGGCGACAGCGCTCGAAGGGAAGGAAGCTAGCAAGTTCTGGGGCCCGCAGCCAAGGAGCATGGGAGAATGCTGAGAGCTGACCTGGGCCTGAGCAGGGGCCTGGGCTGAGCAGCAGAAGGACCTCCGACTGGCGCACAAAGCCCTACAGGATGTGGCTCCTGCTCACTCACTCCTCTCCCCGGTTCTGTACTCAGCTGCACTCAAATGTCTTTCATTCTCGCATGCAGGAATACCGACTCACCCTGCCATTCATTTTCTCTGCTCAGAAGGGCCTTCACCAGCTTTGCTTCCTGGCAAATATTTATTCACTTCACACAGTTCCCCAGAGCAGATTTCCCTCAGTCCATCTTGATTTCTTCATTTCTTTTGCTTGCACTGAAGTTTGTACAACTGTAAGCCTATTCTTTTACTCTCATGACAACTTTGTAATAATGTCTTTCAGTGGTTTTCCAACTTCTGAAGTTTTCTGTGTACCATGAAAATTAAGGTATATAATTATTTGGGGTGTAAAAAATGTATATACTAAACCATGTCTTGTTGAATAGGAAAGGCAACCAGATGCCACTAGTGCAGATGTTGACCCCGGACCAGTAGTTTCTCTGCCCTGATTGCCTCCTTTTTCAACTCTGGGTTATTGCACAAAGGTCGGCACTCATTTCTCTCTACTTTTAATGTGCAAGTTGCTTTTGTCTCTCTGTAATACTTTTCAACCAGGTATTATAGACGTATATGTAGGTAATAAACTTGTAAGGCGATACCTACTTGTTCAGGGCACATAAATAGTGTTCAAGGAGAATATTTTACCTTTTTAAAATGAAAGCTTATTTACTTTATTATCTATCTACTTCCTGAGAGGAAGACAAACTGGTTTAAAACAGAAGAAAGGCCATGAGCTTTTATTTACTTTCTTTACAATTCTTTTCTGGAAGGAGGATTCCAGTTAATAAATAGAAACATTAATGAGTATTATAATATTTAGATAAAAGTACACTAAGTCATCTACTTTCATGGGCACATGGAGGGTATATTCTCCAGCTCTCCAGAGGAACCCTGATAGAATCACAGGAGTAGGAAAGAGGCCCATCATCGCCAGAGCTGGACTTGAGTCCTTTAACGGCAGCACTGGACAGCTGCTTGCACCTGCCTTGACTTTTTTTCAGGCTAAAGCTATCTGTCCCAGGATCCTGTATCATGCAGCATAAAGCTTTGGTTTCAATCAGTCACTAACACAGTAGCTTGGATATATTTGAAATTCCTTCCAGGGAAAAAAAGTTGGCCAAGGCTTTTGATAGTACTGCGTTTCACACCCAGGCCACAGTGGGCTGGCTTTCTGTGGGAGCAGGAATGTGTATTGTCATTTTACCCTGAAAATCATAGAATCATCGCATTTTGACCTCAGAAGGGACTTTAGAGTTCATGTGGTCAACTTACAATTTCACCTTTTTCTATAACATTATGTTAGCATTTCTGGCTCCCTTAAAACAAATATCCAAGGCCTCTAATTTAATTAACAATCTAGAACATTTGTGCTATAGGTGCCTGCTAGACAACGTGAAGACAAAGAAATAAGATTTAACAGCTCTTCCAAGGGCCCCCACAGATGACTGCTGACATTTCAGAGAGTCCAGCAGACGGATTAACCATTCATTCATGTCTGTTCTCCAAGTTTCATCCTTAACTTGGTAAAGAGATTAGAGAGCAGCATGCCTGGGTCACATTTTCCTTGGCCTCTTGTTCAAATATATCCATCAAGTTGAAGGTGAGATATGTCCTCTGCCTACATACAGAGTTGGTATGAGAATATCTTTCACACAATCATGAATAAAGATACCACAATGTCAAGTGGTGTCAAGTGGTATTACTGCGACAAAGATCCATGTGATAAATTCCTTCTTGAATTTCGTTTCCGGCAATGATGGCATGTATGCTCCCTCTTGTCAGGAAGGGAAGCCCCTGTAGCCTATCGAGTTTTTCTTCTTACCTTCACTGCCAGAAAAATAGGAACCAAATTTATTGCCAAGTGTTGAAATCTGATCAACTCTGCTGCCTACACTTATTTACTTCTCTTGCTTTCTTCCTAAATATGTTATTTCTAAGCTGCCTAAAACAATTTTAGAAGTGTGTTAGAACTGACAACAGACATTTAAATGAATAAAATACAGAGAACAATTGGTGGGCTGTAAAGAAGAGTCAGATCTGCCACTGACCCTTGCCCACGCGAAGGCCTTTCTGCAATGTTGCCGTTTCTAGTGCGGTGAAGAGATCTCGTGTTCTGTGGCAGAAAGTCTGGGCTTAATTCCCAGCTACCCCTGCTAAATAATGTTATAAAAGTCACCTAGCCTTCATTCCCTCACTTCTAAGGAGGGACATTAGTGCCGTTGATCCACCGGGTTGTTGTGACAACCAAATACAAAAATGTGGGGAAATGCTTTCTAAACAGCGAGTCATTGTGGAGATGTTTGTTGTGATAACTTCCACACTCTGTCTCGCAGTGCTGATCCATTCTGTTTTAAACAGCACATGATGTGGGGGGCGGCTTTTTAAATAAGGTGACAAATCCACAAATAAGTCTTCAAATTCTTTGACACTCATCGTTTTAAGAGATGGAGCTTAATTTCTCTTCCCTAGAGTGTGGGATGCATTTAGTAACTTGTTCCTAGCAAGTAGAACGAGGCAGAAGTGACAGTGTGTGACTTGTGAGACTGGGTA
>PVKM010035358.1:0-15210 GCA_004027735.1 Carollia perspicillata | reverse complement strand
CAAGACCCTAAGGAATGACAGGGCAACCCGAGGGGAGGAGTCTGGGCGTCCAGGCAAGCTCTGGGTGTTTTCTCTGGCTCCTTGTCCACGTCGTAAGAGCGAAATGAAACTCTCTTCTCTGCTGCACTTTTGTCTGTGATAGTATCTCAGCTCGCACCTTAACCCGCACAAGGTCATTTGTCACTCTCCTTGCCGTCCCACTGTCACCCCCACTCCAGCCCCCGAAGGCCTCCAGTTCACCCTTTGTCCCCATTCACCAAACCCCTTTCCTAATTTTTCCTTAGCAAAACGGAGACAGCAGAGATTTTTTTTTTTTTTAAAAAAGAGATTTGAAAACAAAGAGAAGTCAAAGCAGAAATCAAATCCGGGAAGCTAAGCATAAACCAGTTTGGTTTCTGTCCCAGAGACACCTCACCCCACCGCAGCCACGACCAGGACAGGCCGACTGGGGTTTTTGCCCACAGGGCTGGAAATTTCGAGGCTGTGAAATCTAAACAGATAATCTCAGGAAGTGATAAAGTTATAAATGTTGCAAATTTTACCTACTGGTGGCACACGCACTCCTTTAGCCACGCGGAAACGAAGGAGCTTCCGGAGGCCCGGTGCTGATGACACCTGCTTTGCGATTCCTGGGTGGAAAGTCACAGTGGCTTGCCCCGCCTTTCAGGCCCCGGCCCGAGGCGGCCGGAATGCCAGTGAGGGCTCTGTGTCCTGCTACCGTAGGCGACTCACTCACCTCACCTTCGGAATTTCTACCTGGTACAACTTGGTGGCCGCTCGATGGTGTTTCTTGCTCCCTAACCCTCTGACGGCTTCTGTCCCACGAACATCATTTTGATCCTTTTGTTGCCTGCCCTCTCTGGCCTGGGCTCCTGGCCATGCCGTTTGGCCGAGACCAGGGAAGGGAAGTGTCCTCTAGTTCCCTGGAACCCCTCTGCTGACTTCTAGGTTCGGTTCAGAGTGACTGGTGTCAACCCGGGGCCATGCCGGGACTCTGACCACAAATAATCGGTGACCCCACATTTCCTAGAGTCCTGTGGGAATTTGACATTTGTAAATCCCAATGTCTCACAACTGCTTCATTAATATAATATCTTTTGCTTCCGTGGGAAGAAAGAGAGTCAGGTAATATTAAATGAGGATCTGCTGTGCCCTATGCGTCTTCCCATTTGCTTCCTCATCGAGCTGCAAGACAATATGATAGCAGATGAGACGGCAGCGCCCAGAGAGGTAAAGGGCCTTGTCTAACGCCACACAGCCAGTAAGGGTGGGGCTGGGACTTGAACTGAGGTCTCTCAGGCTTCAAAGCCTGGGCTCTTCCCTTTACGTGGTCTCTAAACAATGCATATAGACCCTGGGTATTGAGGAGGAGTATTTGGTCAGAGACGGGAGAAGATAGAAAGGTCACGTGGGAGTGGGCTCAGATTCCGGAGGAGCGAGATGGAGGAGAGAGAATGGAGGAGCAAGGTGGCAGACAGACCAGCTGGTGGAGGAGGGAGGTGATGGGAGGGTCCAAGGGTTTGTGCTTTGACAAGGGATTTGGGATTCCAGGCCTGGAGCTTTTTTTTTTTTTTCCACGAGGTGCCTTGCTGGAAACACCTCGCATCCCCGCTCGGGATGAGCTCACTCTTCTGCTGGCACTGACTCACCTTTCGTCTCGGCCCTGGCTGGGACGCACCAGCGTTTCTGCAGGAGGAATAAGCAATAACAGGAATCTCATTTTTCTCTCTAAAATAATACCTCTCTGTTCTGCCAGGAAGCAGAGAGCCATTTCTGCCAGCAGTCCTGTGGGAAGCCTCTTCCCAATCCGGCAGGATTTGTCCGAGGCCGGCTTCCCAGGAGCCCCCAGCGGGCCGGGCGGCCCTCAGGTGACCCTGGGCTCCTTGAGACCTCTGAAGACATTCTCAGCCCCGGAGGGTCACTCACCTCCATGTCCTCGTCCCAGGCTCTCGGGGGCAAAGGGACACTGTTTTCACCAGTGTGGGCCACAGGCTCCTGTAGCTTACAGCTTCCTTGGCATCTCTCTAGGACCTAAGCAATTTCCTACAAGGAAAACATTGTTGGAAAATCCATTTTGAACAGGAAGAATTTAATTTTTCTGCAACAGGCTTTTCCCCCTTTAAAAAAAATAAAAGAGTCCTCATTTACCTAAAGGTCTGAACGCCTGGAAATTTCTTCCCTGTGTGCACATTACCCACTTCCTGGCTGCAGAGATGGAAGGACTCAGAGAATTTAGAGGATATTAAACAGATTCATAATGGACCCAGCAGTATAAACATGTCTCAAGTGCAGACAGAAATGCCACGAGTTCCTATTTGGTTTAATGTAAAACATACACCCGTTGTGTCTGTGTTCCCGTTCTACAAATAAACAAGGTGAGGAGACGGACTCTGAAATTGTCCCCGGGGAGCCAGGTGCCTTCGTTCCCTGCAATTTCCAGGCTTCTCCTGCCCACAAATAGCTCGGAAAAGAACGCTTAATGTAGCCTTGCAAACCACTGCCAAAAGGCAGAGCAGATGGGAGAGGCCCGGCCAAATGGTCTGCAGCCCTTCCCGCCCTTTGTGGCGATTCCCACCCTTAGGGGCTCTAAGGATTCCCACTCTTAGGCCCCTGAGAGGGTGTTGCCAGCAGAACGGTTTGGGCATCGGGAGTCCTGGGTTCAAATCCCACCTCTGGCCCCACTGCCCACAGGCTGCGGGATCCCCGACAACTGGTGGCACCTCTCTGCACCCCAGCTGGAATGCTTCATCTGAGAAATGGGGTGACAGTCCCAGACCTGTGTAACTCACCATGTGCTGACAAGGACCCCATGAGACAAGGTGGCTCCGCGCCCTTCATTAAGATGATGTATTAGTAAGTGATCTCAGGAATGGCCATTTTCCCATTTTAATTCACAACCAGTATTTCCTACCACAGATTCTTTCGGACCCAGAGGCGGAGGGACGTGTCGCTGTTAGAAAATGTAACCACATTAAGGCAGGCTCATTGGCTCAAGTGCCAAAATGACTAATTTGGCCCCGTCGCTAGTTCGGGGTGGGGAAAGTCCGTGGCTCGGCCACCAGTTCAGTCGATGCACCGCCGGTGGCTCTGGCACCTCTGCACCTGCTGCACAGAGGAGGGTGACGTGCGAGGCATTGCGGGGCGGTGCAGCCAGCTCGCCTGGGCCTGGCCATCAGATGCGGGGCAAACTCCCCACATGTCCTCTGTCCCGGCTTCTTCATCAGCCGAAGGCAGAATAATGGAAGGTGCCCCGAAAAGGACTGGGAGGAGGACATGATATCACAGGTGTGATGCGCCTGGGACAGCACCACCCCTCCCCCCGCCCCCCACCCGCCACTGCTCGGCCGCTGTTCGCTGTTAGGTGTGTCGGGGGAACCCGGCATGGACAGTGAAAAGTTTCTAGAGAATAAGAGAAATTCTTCAGATCAGAAAACCAAAGCCCTAACTGGGACATGATCCCCTGGAGGTCACACAAGTTCCACTAGCACTTGACGGACATTTTCCAGGCACCACGATCATAGAAACAAGCGCGCAGTTAACACTTACTGATCTTTTCCCTCACTCTGGGCACAGCGCCAAGCATATCTTGCACTTTATCTAATGAGGTCCTCCCCACCACTCTGGGAGGAAAATGCCATTACCCCCATTTGACAGAGGAGGAAACTGAGGCTCAGAGAGGGAAGGGACTTTGCCTGAGCTCAGACAGCTGGTAGCTGGGGTTAGCAGAGCGGGTCATAGGTCTGGGATCTCGGAGTCCACGTTCTTTGTTCCCAAATGTTCGCCACCCCTCAGCCAGGCCCAGGAGCCCGATTCCTGATCCTCAGTCCAGACTCTGGTCCTCTTACCTCGCTCCCTGCGGCCTCTCCCTCTCCACTCCAGGCTCACCAGGTGTGGGAAGTGGGACAGGACAGCTTCGAGCCCAGCCGTGGGCCTGCATCTCCTGTCTGGGTGGGTGTCACCATGTCTTTCCAAGTGTCCCTGCCCATTTTTCATTGAGCTTGGAGCACTCTCCGCCCTCCCCTCCCCCCGCCGCCAAGGTTCATGGCCATGCTTCTGTCTAAGGCTCTAAGGATTCTCTGTCATCAGACAATAAATTACAAGCCCCTGAGTCTTCCAGAGATGTGGGAAGGGAGATGCTGAGTGGCACTGAGGCCTGAAGAGACTCTGGACCCTTCTCGAGAGCTCCTGGCATCCTGGTTCCTTTGTCCCCAAAGGCTACTCTCCCACTTCTCTGACCAGCTGGTGCATAAATGAGCCGCACATTCTTCCCAAGGAAAATTTAAAAAAAGAAGAGAATTGGGGTGGGGGCAGAAATCACCCAAAGTAATCCCTCTACTCACCATCACCTTAGAGTTTAGAGCAAAAGGGGGCCCCTGACCTGAAAGGTCAGCTTCCTCTGACCACACCCCTCTCCGTGGGGCGGGCGGTGTGTGAGCCCAAGGGGAAGAGCACACCTGCGGCCAATGCCCCCTTCCAACCGTGCTGGGCGTACCTGGGACCCAGAAATTTCCAAGTCTTTTTCCAGGATCTGCACGGGCCTCTTTTCCAAGACCATCCTTCCCGGATGCCCCTGAGTGTGCCCCTCTAAGTCCACAGCGGTGTGTGTGAGCCGTCAGGGCTGGGCTGTCCTCGGGCGTCTGCACCGAGGCCCTTGATCTGCAGGGCGGAGCTGGCGGCGGGGAAGAGAGCGGGGCGCGGGCGGTGGGCACGAGAGCCAGAGGCCGGCTCCCCAGGGTCATGGTGTTTCCATGCTGAACTCCAAGGAGCCCAGGAGGTCTGAATTTGGACCTGGCCTTCCAGATTGTTATTATAGAATATTTGTCAAGGTGGGAAGGTAAAACACATTTACGAGTGAAACTTGATTTTTAGCTCGTGTTTAGACACAGGCAGGTGAACAAATGTCTATTCTTGCCCCAGGCACTGCAACTAGTGGGAGTGGGCCTGGTTTCCGAAGCCCCTCTTCTCCCCCCACTGCCCTGACCTTGTCTGGTCATCACAGTAATCCTGGGAGCTGGGTCTGACCATTTTCGCTTACAAATGAAGACCCTGAGGCTCGGGGAGATTAAGACACTTGCCTGAGTCAGCGCAGCTGCAAAGTGGCAGAATTTGGACAGGAAATCAAGCCCTGCAAACCCTTGTCTGGCCTGCCCTATTCCCTGGACCCCCTTCCTGCTGTGGGGAGCCCCTTCTCCTTTAGGAGCTGGTGACTTGCTCCTCTGAGGGAGCCCGGGCCCAGGGGTCAGCCCGGTGGCAGGGGGCACGCACAGGCTGGGAGTGTAACA
Source organism: Carollia perspicillata (assembly GCA_004027735.1). Classification (NCBI taxonomy): domain Eukaryota; kingdom Metazoa; phylum Chordata; class Mammalia; order Chiroptera; family Phyllostomidae; genus Carollia; species Carollia perspicillata. The sequence continues at coordinate 9,928 of PVKM010035358.1, read as the reverse complement.
CAACAGACTCGCCCCAGCAGAGGAGACGCTCATGGGTCGACGAAGAAGAATGTCTACTTAGAAGGAAATATGAGACCCTTGTCACCTGTCAGGTTGGTGGTTCCAGACAGCTCCTATTTCACAAAACCATAACCTCATCAAGCTCCCCCTGCCCCCTACAGGCTCCCCTCTCCCAACCAACTTGGAGTTTTCCATTGTAGAGACGGGAAGAAATGCGGCTCTAATCCTTTGTTCCATGATTTCATCTCCTTCTCTCTCTTCCCCGGGGACTCCAGGAAAACAGTTGGAGGAGGGAAGATGGGGCAGGGAGGGGGGCCGGCACTCTGCTCACGGTCTGGCGGGGGTCATCCTGGGCTTTGGGCAGGAGGGAGGGGAGCTGGAAACCTGGGAGACTTCCACGAGGCCACCCTCCTCAGCTCTTCAGCCCCCCAGCCCACATCCCTCCACCCCGCTGATTTCACCTCCTTGTCTGTGTCCGAACGATCCATCGTGAATGCGCCCGCTGCCTGTGGGCAGGGCTCTTCGCTTCTCCTGGGATTTTGCAACGGCTGCCTCAGTGACGCCAGCGTTACCCACCCTGGGCCCATCCTCCCCTCGGCTGCCCGAGTGAGCCACCGGATCATCCCTCAGGGGCTCCGCATCACCCACAGGATAGAGCCAAGGCTCCCGTGTCATGTTCAAGGCCCCCTGTCCTCTCCTGGCCCCCTCTCCAACCTCGGTTGTCTACAGCGTCTGCTTGGCACGTCGCTCTTCAGCCACCCTGCTGTCCTTCAGCTTCACTCCTCCACGAAGCCTTCCCATCCGTTATCTCTCTCTCTGGCTGCACCAACCACTTCTCGCAGGGGCTCCTACAGTCCTTTCTGCTGATCTCTATCACGTGCTTAGCATAAAAGAAATCCATTTATTTCTCACCCACTAAGGCCTCTGAGGGAGGGACTTTCTCCATGTTTTCATGTTTTGCTTTCCCAGCCCCTAGCAAAATTGTCTGTCAGTCAGTCAGCTCTACCCGAGCCCCCATCCCACGTGCTTTAGGGAAGCCAGGCAAGCTAACTCCCAGCCCCTTGGTCTCTCATTCGCCTTCCCCCAGTTCTTCCTGCTGCCTGACTGGACCCCCGGCAGAGCCCTTCTTGAGGTGGCCGATGAAGGGACACAAGTCAACTTTTGCTTCCTCCCAAACCAAAATCCCACTGAAACGAGTCATTTTTTTAAAAAGCGTAAACCCACAAGAACAAGGAGACAAGAAGAGGAAATGATACACAACAAAAGAAAACTCAGCCTACGTCAGCCTTGAGGAGAGCTGAGAACCAGCCAGATTTTCACTGCCCAAGTCTTGGGAGTGGTGGCTTTGGGGACCTCAGGAACCCCTGGGGAGGTGGGTGAGAGCTCCACTAAAGCACGTTGGTTGGAAACGGGAGAAGCAGCCCCAGGCCCCTCCCGCACTCCGAACAGCTAAGGCGCGGGACTGCCCAGGGCGCAGGCGCAGGACTGCCCAGGGCCTCGAGGAAGCTGATGCGCAGAGTACGCTGAATCTGTGGGAGGCATTCACCAGGCAGCAGTTTATAAACACACGTACCCCCAAAACACCTTTTCCCCACCTTTTACCATCTTGAGGGGGTAGCTGGGGCAATGCTTTTAAAAGTTGCCCGTGGCTGGGAGCACACACAAGAGGTTATTCCAAGTCGCATTGGAGCGAACCTCTCCACTCCGCGCCGCGCAAGTTTACGGAGCGCTGCGTTTTGGTTTGAGTTGCGTAGGCTGAGAAGTGGTCGCCCCAGTGAGTTTAGTCGTCGCGTGTGTTTCCTACAGAGGCAAAAAAGGAAAGAAAGAAAGATGTTTTTTTCCCTTGTGATGAGAACTTTCAGTATCTACTTTCTGTCGTGTGTGTGTGTGTGTGTGTGTTCCATGCGGATGAGTCCTCTCCGAATCCTGGCGACCCCGTGAATAAGTGCCGAGCGCTGTCTGTCCTCACAGCCCCCTGCCCAGCTCCTGTAGACTCACGCCTCGGGCTTCTGTTATGGAGTCAGTCCATCTCATATTTTCGTCCTCTTTTCCTGCTGCCTCCCACTTTCCCAGCATTACCGTCTCTTCCAAAGAACCTGCCTTCTCGTGATGCGCCCGAGGTAACACAGCCTCAGTTTAGTCGCTTTTGCCTCCAGCGACCTTTCCGACGTAATTTGCTCCAGGACACACTTGCTCGTCTTTCCGGTGGTTCAGGGAATCACAGAGCTCTCCTCCGGCACCAACGTTCAGCTACACCAGTGTCAGCTAGAGCCATTGCGTTGCCCCTTTCCACCTGCTTGGTGTCAGGTTCATTACTATGTTTAGGAACACAGCTCTGGATCGGAGCTCGGGATGGATAACCCTGAGGCGTGTTCTATATTATCTCTGACCAATAAAAGTAGAGTCGCCTGTAATTCTAAATTTTTTAGTAGCCGCATTGAAAAAAATAAAACTAAACCGGTGAAATGAATTCTAATGATATATTTGATCGAACACAATATATTGAAAATACCCTTTCAAAGTGTAAACAATAAAATTATTAACGAGGTGTCAGACATTTTTTTTTTTTTGGTACTTAGTCTTTGAGTTGGTGTGTATCTCACACGTGCGTATCGATTCAGACTAGCCGCATTTCAAGTGCTCGGTAGCTACATGTGGCCACTGGTATCTCACTGGACAGGGCAATCTACACTGTCCCCCAGGGCCCCTTGTGCAATTGTCAGGGAAAATGGGTTCCCTCAAAGGGAATGACGGGGGGAACACCCCTGGGTCCCCCCTCACCCCGTCTCATGTATCCGGCAGGAGGAGCAAACCAGGTCTCTTGGAAGGAGGGGGGAAAGGCAAAAATATCTCCCATCTGTTGAGTATTAACCTCTGAACCATTTAGCCAAACACTGGCTTCTCTTGTCATCTGATAAGGTGTATCCAGCAAAGGGAGATGAGAAAACTGGGAGGTTATTCTTTACAATTACATCAGCAGGGGGGTTCTTTCTGCCGCAGAGCTCGGAGGGTGCCGTCTGGGCCGTCACATCACCAGCAGCACACTCAAGGACAGATTTGAGTGCTTTCCTCTGCCTGGGCGTCCAGGCATTCACAGGGATATATATAAAAAAAAAAAAGCAAGAGGGATTTGAAAATAAAGCCCATGCACAGCAGACTGTCTGCCCTGAGCCAGGGCTGCAGCAAGGGCGATTATGGGAGAAGGAATGGTTTGTGTCACCGTCACACGGAAATGTCTGATGACTTTTCTGCAGGGACAACGCCTCTCAGTCTTCCAGAGACTCTGTGTGCAGACTTCTGGAGCTGTCGGGGACCTCCACGGCCATCCTGACCGCCCCGTACCCCCTTGAGTCAAGTTTCTTGGCGAGATGGGCCAGCGAGCAGTCTAGACAGATAGGGACCTACACGGTTGGCCAGCCTGCTTCCGCTGGCAGGTCTGACCTGTTGAGAGGACGTCAGGCCCTGGACGGACAGCAGGGTGCGAGCCCAGGATTTGGCTGCTGTCTCTGGTCCAGCCCTCCCTCCTGTCCTTCTCCTGACCTCCCACTGATGGGAATAGGTGATCAGCATCCCAGGCCCCCGTCCTCCCCCAGCCCTCACCTGCGAGGTGAGGTGAGCAATGGAGGGAGTCAGGAATCTGTCAGGAATGAATGCTTTGTGTGGCACTGAATACTCCCTTCTCTCTGGGCCTCCATTTCCTTGTGGGTCAAAAGAGCTGGGTGAGATGGTCTCTGAGATCCTGTCCACCCTGCCCAAGGTGGTGTTTGTTCACGGGATGCCTGCAACGGGGAGGGAGAACCCTGTCTCTGCTTCCCCCAGGGGCTCCCAGCTGTGCGTCAGAAGCCTTCCCCGCCATCTCGTCCAGACCCGTCTCTCTCAAGCTTCCCTCCTTGGCTCCAGAGCCAGTGAGGTCTCACCGGCCTCCTCCCCTGGACTCCCTAGTCTTGTATCTCGTACATCACTTCTTCCCTAGGGAAAGAGCAAGGCAATCCACTCTTTTCTGGGCAGGGACTGAGCCCAAGCCCCGGGCTGGGCTCTTTCACACACGTTAGCTCATTTGATCTTTGTAGGCAGAACCATGGCCGGGTCTCACTGCAGATGAGGAAACTGAGGCTCAGACACTGTGGCGTGGCCAAGCTCCCACACTAGGAATTGGCAGAGCCAGGATTCATACCAGAGTGATTCAACTCTGAAGGCCAGATTCTTTCCGTGGCACATTTGAACACCTCCCCATGTCACTTAGTCATTGGGCCCTTCCTGAGCAAGGCTCCTGGCTCCTCAAGGGCAGGGGAGCAGAATGTTGGAGCAGACACTGCGTGGAGTCTTGCTGCAAACATCTAACCCTTAGGCGGACCGGGGACGAAGGGGGGAAGTGCTCAAGGCTCAGAAACTGGCCTGCTTATGGCAATGATTCACTTGAGCCCAAGGCTTCCTGCATGTGACTTCGCACGGAGTCCGTGCCCCGTCTCAGGTCATGTCCAGCTTGGTTGCCCAGCTTGGCTCGCCAGAGAGAGCTCTACAGGAGGTCCTACACAATAGCCCAAGTGACACAGTGCAGGGTGTCATCATTGCCAACACAGAGTAGATGTGTGACCTTGGGCAAGTTCCAACAAGCATCTGCATAACGGGTGTAAGATGCCCACCTAGCCCAACAGGCAGCAACAGTGAAAAGACTTCACTGGCTTTGATGTAAAAAACCACATTTTTTTTCTTACTCTCTCATAGTGTTACCTGTAGCACATGCCTGGCAGGGACTTGCTGGATGTACTCGTATCCTAGTCTTTGACTTTGGGCAGCCTGTTAGAGGCTCCTGAATAGTTCCACGCTTCATACTATTCTTTCATTCTCCCAACAGACCTTTCAGAAAGCCGGGCTGCCCTTGATCTTGGCCCCAGTCTATAGATAGGGAAACTGAGCCCCATGTTTCATGGCTCCCAGCTGGCTGAGGGGTTGGGGTGTCTTTGCTGACAACTTACTGTCTTCTTGTCACGTGGAGAGAACAGGCCGGTCAGGACAGCTCGGCAGTCAGCTGCGGTCCAGATGTGGAGGCCTGGAGGGCCACAGAGGAGGTGGGTGGGTGGTTGGGGACACCCTCCCACTTCCTCCCTGGAAGACAAATGGCTCAGGGGCCGCGGGAGGCTCTGAGGCCGAGGCTGGATCCGGAACCTCCCCGGAGCCTCCGTCAGGCGGGAGCTGCGCTCGTCTCGAAAACAGCTCCTCCGCGGGACCTGGCTCCTTGGAAGACGGAATCAGAGGACAGAGGCTCGGCTGGCTGCCTCCCCTTCCCCTGACGACACAGCTCCCTAAATAAGTGTGTTCAGGCCCTGGGGCCTGAGGCCCGTCCTGGTCTCAGCAAAGGCGGGCGTGCTGAAACAGGGCGCCATGTCCCCGCATCCTGTTTGTTTTGGGGAGACAGCATTTCAAACTCTCTTCTTGGGCCATGGAGTGAACACACACACACCCTGAAAGGATACACACAATGCACACACTCATGCAACTACATGCATGTGCACGAGCACACACATACACACACCTGTGCACACACAGGTATAAACTTGCAGGTACATCCTCACTCCCAGGAGCAGCTGTGAGTTCCCTCACGCCCTCGGAGCTCCCTTTAAGCCCCCCCTCGAGGCAGGAAGGAAGCTGGGTGTCATATATCACTTCTCCCCAAGCAGGCAGTGTCCTCTCTGCCCAAAGGAGGGAGGGGTGGGGGTCGGCCACATGCACTGGCCTCAGGAAGGAGCCCCTCTGGCCCATATTTCACAGACACCCCAGACAGAGCCTGCTGTCAGGAGGGCTGTCTAATTTCCTCCCCTGACTGCTGGCCCGGATCCCCCCAACAAAGAGGGGCATTGTGTCCTCCTCCCCACCCCTGGCATCTGCTCCACAGAGATCCGCCCAGGATGCACAGAGGGGATTTGGGGGATGAAGGCGCATCCTGCACCGCAGCCCCCCTGAAGGCCCACAAATTCTGGAGCTTAAAGAGCCTGGGCTAGTCTATGGGGTCCCTGAGCCTCACAGACTTGGGCCGCCCCGGCAACCCCGTTCTCCCAGCAGTCCTGTCGGCCCCTCCGCGGCACTGGAACAGCTTCTCCTCGGGGAAGAGGAGGGTGAGGAGAACATTTGAAGGGCAGTGGCTGAGGATGAAGAGTCATTTTGAGGGGACTGGGCCTCTCCGTCGTCTCCCAGAAGAAACACGGCCTCCGCCCTTGGCCTCCTCTTCTGGTGGGGACTTGTGGGTGGCCAGGTCACCACCAGGGCAGCCGCTGGGAAGAGGCGGTTGTGTTTGGTTTTTCCGGCTCTCGAGTTTCCACAGGTTGGATATTCTGGGCAGGTTGGGGTGGGGTCCTGGGGGCAGGCTGAGGGGAGACAGAATGAAAGGAGGGTGGGCTGGCGGGAGAGGACTATGGGTTGAGAGCCACTGCAAGGCTTCCTGGGAGAATGCTGTCCAGCAGTGTCCTCGGCAGCCACTTTCTGACTCTGTCCAGGGACACCTCCGAAGTGGCTGTGCCTCTCCCCAGGTGCCAGGCCACTAGGTCAAGATCCCCTGGAGGGTATGTGTGTGTGTTGGGGTGGGGAGAGGACACCTTTAACAACTGAAATCCCTCTCATGGGGTGTGCTAAGGGCTTTTGTGTGTGACCACAATGTGAGAGTAGTTGGGAGCTCTGGGCCAACACATCTGAATCTAGCTCCTCCAAGCCCTTGACCTTCATCGCTACCCCTGCTGCTGCTCAGCAGCGCTTCTTACTTCTTATCGGGACAGTTTGCTGCTTTGGAAACATTTTGCCCATCGTGTCTGGTTATCTTTTGTACTCAACGTAGAACAAGGTGTTAGAGTGCTTTGTTTTTGTACAGCAGTAAATTGGCCCAGAGAGGGTAAGTGAATGGCTTAAAGTCACACAGCAAATGAGTAAGAGAGCAGATACCGAAACCCAAGCCTCCTTCTCCTTGCTCTGTGCTTTTGTTGTCACTGGGTTGCAGACTGTGTGTAGAAAGAGAAGAAAACTCTGTCTAGAACATGGTGCATTTGTGTGTGTGTGTGTGTGTGTGTGTGTGTGTGTGTGTGTGAGGGGGGTGGGGAGAGAATACCTCACCCTACTGAGGGCCCACTCTGAGCCAGGACCTGTGCTAGGCACTCTTCAGACCTGACCCCATTGTCCTGGGGACAGGCTGGCTCTGTCTCCACTCACCATGCCCAGAACTTAACACATAGTTGGCACTCAAGAACTATTTTTGTGGAATGAATGAATGAATGAATGAACTTAATTCCCCCATCAGCCTCTAGATAAAATATAACCTCTACTTTTTAGAAGCATTTTTCAAAAAATGGTTTGAAGCACCACAGCTTCTGCAGGTCCCTGGGATGAGGAAATTCGGCTCAGAGAAGTTGATTGACTTGACAAAAGCCACACAGCCAGTGTGTGGCAGAGCCTGTGTTAGAACCTCTGTCTGTGAGTCGCTGAAGTCTGTGTGTGTGTGTGTGTGTGTGTGTGTGTGTGAGGGGGTGGTAGCTGGGGGTGGAAGGTGATAAGCTGTAAGGATTCCGACTTCTTCCCTGAAGAATGTGTTAGAAGAAAACAATCTGACAAGAGCACTTTCCCACCAAGCAGGCGTTCAGCTCAGACTAGCCAGGTATGATGGGTTCTCTAGACAGCGTTTGTGTTCCTGCAATACTGGTTTTAAATCATTAAAAAAAAACAACAGCCACAAATAAAACCATCCTTTACTGGTACCGGGGAAGCCTGTTGCTTGATGAAAGCCTGCAGCACATTTGTCCTATACCACGAGGAATCCTCTAGTGACTTTGAATTTGCCCTCCTGGATTTTCTCAACGCACGGCAGATCAGCTGGGTCGGCCGCCAGGCTCTGGCCAACAGGCGCTCAGTCTCAGCGGCAGCCGCCCTTCCCGGGGGCCCTCAGACCCAGCCGAGCCTGCTCCCTTCCCAACCAGGCTGGAGTTAAGCCCAGCCATGGGCCCCAGCTCTGGGGACAGGCTGGAGTCCTGAGCCAGCAGCCCCGGTTAGAAAATTAATAAAGAATGAGAAGCTCTCGCAGCCAGGCCCATGGTGAGAGACGAGTTAGGTCATGTCTCTTTCTGTTCAATCGGATATTAGTCCCGACCCTGATGTCACCTTCCAGCTATTAAGCATCACCCTCAGAGACATGTGTAAGCTGCTCATAAGCCTCTTATCTGGTCAGGCCCTGGACGCTGTTTCTTTGCCACAGCAGGTCAAAGGGAAAAGACTCATTCAGGCTTCAGACAGAGCTCAGGGCTCAGAGTGGTGGGGGCGGGGTGTCGGGGTATGAATGACAGAGAATCTTAGTCCTGTGGCCAGAATCAGAGACAGCTTCTTTGGGCTATAGAACTGGGGTAAGTATTCACTGCCCCCCTTTTTTTTAGCAAGGGCATGGCCTGCCAGACCTGGTGGGCTCCGAAGGCCTGGACTGCTTGAGGCCAGCCAGCCTAACCAGCCTCGGGGCCAGAGCTTCCCCTGCGTGACCCACGTGGCCAGCAATAGGCACTTGTGTCCTGAGAAGCCAGGCAATGCCATTAACTTAACAAGTGCTCCATCCATCCATCCATCCATCCATCCATGCCGTAACTATTTATTGAGCACTTCTTGCGTGCCAGGCATCACGCTAGTAGCTGGGAATACAATGCTCAGAGAAATACGGCTCTTTTTCTTCCCTCCAGCTTGTGGTGACAAATGAACAAGCAAACAACAAACGGAAGAATTACAAGTTGTGATAAGGGCCACGGGGGAACACAGACAAGGTGGGAAGGCAGAGCTGGAAGGATCGCAGTGGCCAGGGATGGTGGTGGCGTCTGAGAAGAACATGGATTTGAGATATTTTTGAAGATGTCTGTTCACGGTTGGTAGCAAAGGGACAGAGCAGTTGACCAGCGAGCGAAGGAACATGGCGAGGGCCCAGGGCCATGTGGCCAAGAGAGGACGCGATTGACGATCGCTGCGTTTGGTAGTTGTAAGGGATTAATTGGCACAGGCCCCCTCTGCTTGGCTGGAGATTATATAACTCTTAATGGAAAACATTTCCACTCAGTGGAAGAAAGCAAGCCACCCACCACGGGCTCTGCTGGTTCCTGGAGCTGTGGTGCGCTGGGGGTCCAGGAAAGAGTGGGTCTCTGTCTGACCTTGTTTTTCTTTTTCGAATACAAGAGCCGTAGAAAAATACGCTACCCGCAAGGGGCCTGGGCCAGGCGGGTGGGTGGAGTTCCGAAGCCTTGAGCATCAGCCCCTCACTGGCCCCCGACCAGGCCCTTTGACTTCGAAATGGATTCTCTACTTGATGCCTCTCTTCCTTCTCTCTACCTCTCTCCAAAGGGCAGCCACCCACTCGCTCGTCCGTGATGCTCTCTCGAGGATGGAGAAACCCATTCCTGGCAAGCCACTGTCTGGGAATTCTTGGTTGCTTGGATTCCTACCACTCCACGATTTCTGGGCATAGTGACTGGTTCACATCAGGGAGTCACCAATGGGGTGGCCTTGCTTCCCTGCTGCAGATTTGCACCCCAGGAAAAGCAGAGGGTTTTTACCAACTCGAGGAGTGACTGGTCCCAGCTACTGTTCACCCGGAGCTGGTGAATCAGACGCCAACTCTAAGGAGTGGGAGGCGCGCAGGGAGTGTTCGAGAGAAACCGGAAAACGGTTGATGGGTGTGCGAGGACATTTCATCCCATGATTGGACGGCCCTCAATGGGCCCTGAGGCAAAGCGTGGAGGACGTGTCCCAGGTTTCTAGTGTGAGTGCATGGGTAGGTTGTTGTGTTGCCAACTACATATAGTACAGGATTCCGAATGCAGGCCAAGCAGCCTCATTAGGGAATGGAGACTTTCCCTTCAGGCATTTGGAGTTTGCAGTGCCTGGGGTCATTCGGGTAGCAGGGGGCAATAGGCAGAGGAAC
>PVKM010035357.1:0-15202 GCA_004027735.1 Carollia perspicillata | reverse complement strand
AATACCACCAGTAAATTGAAATCTTGAGATATGAAAAAAGACACAGCAGCATCTAGAAGTATCCCTGCCAACACAGCACTGAGTATGAGGAAACGTCAGTCAATGCTACTCTGAAGAACATTCTACAAAACACTGACTTTTCAAAAGTGGTCATAAATGACATAGGAAAACTGAGGAATTGTTCCAGATTAAAGAGACCAAGGAAACGTGATAACTAAATGCAGTGTAGGATCCAGCATTGGATCTAGATCAGAAAAAGGACATTAAGTATTTTGCAAATGTGAGCATTTTATGTAACTATTATAGAATCATCAAAGTCAATAAATTACTAATGATAAATACTACCAACTAATCTACAGACCTACATAAATTTTGCCAATTATCCTCCTAATGTCAAAGATGAAAGGCACAGAAAAAAATTTGAGTGGAGTCGAAAACCAGATATTCTAAATATCCAATGCTCATTCCACTGTCATATAAATGTAGTTTTTTATACACAAGGATGAGTTAATTTCATCAAATAATTTCAATATGAACATTTTTAAGTACATTAAATAACTTTAAATATTAACTCATTATCAGACAAATTATACTCAAATAGTCACAAATTTGTAGCACAGTAACTGAAGCAATCAAATAAATAAAAGGATTAATTGAAATACTGAATAACATGAAAAGGCATTACTGCATAAAACAGGATTATCTCCCTAGCAATTTAAACCATTTTAATTTACATGGCTTTCTACCAATCATGGATGGTAGTTTGGGGATGATTTAAAAATGCATCATCTTTAGAGAGGCAACACAGTGTAAGGGGAGGGAGATGAAGGGAGAAAGAGACGAAGGGTACAGTGGTGAGGATCAGAAGGAGAGGAGAGAGTTAAGTAGAAAGGAGGAGAGATGAAAAGCATAGAGTTAAGTAGCCTTTGGCTCTTTCTGAATACTTCCCAAGACATATCTTTCCAACACTGCACTGACTTTAGAAGCCCCCTTGTGCTACAGTGAATCCCTCTTTCTCTTTTTCCAGATGAGTACAGTGTGTCAGAAAGCTCCTAAGGACCAAGTTGAATGCAGGAGCTAAGCAGCAATCTTAAGATGCCACAGCCCTGCTGAAACTGAAATTTCATTATCCTCAGCAGAACATATAAATACGTAATAATTTTGTGAGAGTACCACAAGTTTTTTATTTTATTTCTTTTGAAGGGGTTATGTATCATCTCTAAAAAAGTCTCTTTCTACTATCGTTGACTGATTTTAGATTTTTGTCTGTATCATAGGCTCCTCTTACCGTTTACAGCAAATAAAGAGAAAATGGAAAGGTGTTTACGAAAAGTATCAGGAAGATGACTTCCATTTTTCCTTGGAAGAAACAAGGCAATTTTACATACTTAAAAAGTGGAATTACTATTTTAGACAGAGCTGACTCCACATTCATGTTGGGAACATCTTGATAAAATGAAAGGAAAGACCGTCTCCTCTACTGTCAGAATATAGATCTAGTGAAAGATCCTAGCTCTCTGAAGATGTTTGGAAATCTTGCATCTTAAAGAATCAGATTTGACAAAAAGATGTAAAAACTCAAAAAAGAATGCGAGGTCTGTCCGTAAAAAGTCCAGCCACTGTTAATATAGTGAGAATGGTTTGCACAACATCAATGTAACCTGGCAGCCAAGGAGAGTGGACTGGATTGTACATGTGTGAACAATGACCACTTACTTCACTGTACTAGTCAGTGGGGGTGGTGGATGCCTGTTGAGTGAGTGTGTGTACTGTGTGGCCGTCATATTCGAAATGACTGAGTGAGTACAACAATGAATCTGCATGAATCTGCATCAAAATTTACGATAAGCTTGAACATTCCTCTGCAGAAACTATTCGGATGATTCAGAAGGCTGCAGCTATGGGCGACTGGTGACTGGCACCTTCATCATAATGTGCCTGCTCATATGTCACATCTGCAGTTTTTTGGCAAAACATCAAATCGCCCAGGGACTCAGCCCCTCTACAGCCCAGATTTGATGCCCTGTGACTTCTGACTTTTCCCAAAACTAAAATCATCTTTGAAAGGGAGATTTCAGACCACCAGTGACTTTGGGAAAACACAATGGGGCAGCTAATGGTGACTGGGAGAACTGTGTGAGGTCCCAAAGTACCTACTTTGAAGGAGACTGAGGTGTCATTATCCTGTGTACAATGTTTCTTGTATCTTTTTCATACATGTCTCTATTTTTCATGTTACATGGCTGAATACTTTTTGGACATAGGAAAAAGTGTGCATAGACTTGAGAAAAAAGTGTTTCTAAAAATTAAAAATAATACCTTTACAAAGAACAGAAAGTCTTCTAAGTAAAGACAGAATATCTGAATTGAAGATATAGGCATGTACAGCACTAATTCTTGTTGGGTACATATAATTTAAAGATTTATACAGATGTTTACATTGAAATAGCACATAACTTCCATTTTACAGATATACAGAAACTTCAGAGAAGAGTCTATTAAAGGTTACTTAAAATTAGAAGCTGTTTCAGGTTATTAATTTTTATATTGTCTTTTTTAAAGCAATCAATGGCTATTAGAAAGATTAAAATGGATTTAACAGTGCAAACAACAAATATCAATAAAGTCTCTCTCTTCCCAGAACAACATGTAAAAGAAGAAAAAGCTAACCTATTTCATCTGGTTTGGTAAAAAGATAATTAGGGTTTACATATAAGGAGACACAGCCATTACTCAGGTTTAGAAAACACAGATTCAAACACCTAAAGCCAATTTTCTGTTTCTTTCAAAATGTCCTGATGTGTCAAGCAGCGTTCCTGTTTTTGACTGTTTACCACTGTTCTTGTATGATCAGAGAGCTACCCAACAACAAAAACAACCGCCACGAACTGCAGACTTTTGTCACTCTTTTGTAATTCATTGATAAAATACACATATATATTTTTTGAACTGAGAGACAGAAACATCAATGTGAGAGAAACATTGATCTGTTGCCTCCTGCAGGTACCGGGTCTGGGGACCGCATCCACAACTCTCTGGTGCACAGGACGATGCTCCAACCAATTGCGCAACCCAGTCAGGGCTAAAGTAGATATTTTTAAAAAGTCAAAACATCACTCAAGAAGGAAACAGTAATTTAAATATTCCTAGTATGTACTAGATATTTTTAATATACTTAATTGTTGTAGGGTCAATAGGTTTAAAATGCATTTCCCTGCAAGAAGATGTACAATGTGGGAACACTGCCAGCGAAATGACTGATGAAACAGAGCAACATGTAAGCTTTAGAAACAGAAATCATCTGTGAGATTCAAAATACTAGATCTATGAGGGGGAGTCTTATCCCAAACATATCTTTCTTAATCTGTATAAAATAATTAAACTAAATTCTTCTGCCTAATTTTCAAGCTGTAGCTTATTACTTAAATTATCTTAAAGTGCATTATACTGGTGATGTGATGTTTCACTGTGGAATTAAGTGGTAACTCTTGACAAAGTGGTTATCATCATGAGATAATTGACCTTAGTTGAGAGTTAAGCATCCTGAGGCAAAGTTGAGTGTACTTAATCCTGGCAGGTTAATTATCTAGTGATCATGGAACCTTAAAAAGTATTACTCTTAAGAACTATTTGCAAGAACCATATGCAAGATGACGTTATTCAAAAAAATTAATAGAAATAAAAAAATGAAAAATCGAGTTCTTTAGTCATGTATTGCTAGGTAGTGACTGCACAGCAGCTTGCATTAGCAGACCTCAATGGACGTAATTACCTGCATGTGGAGTGTCCTGTACTAAGCTGACTGCACGTGAGACTAACTGACAAATGGTTGTCGCTGAAGGGAAATGATTTAGACTTACAAGATGTCAGAAACAAATTAAAAATATAATACAACATCTAAATAATTTATATACTAAAGTGGTTTCAAAATAACCTTAACAAGCAACCAATAAATTCAGATTTGCAGTTTGAAAGTACAAAATGCAATGTAACAAGTTACCAAGAATTTTAATTGGGGGAGCATGTAAAATTGTATCTGTGTATTTCTATAGCTTAGTTAAAAGTAAACTACACAGATCAAATCAAAATGAGATGCTACTTCACTCCCATTAGGATGGCTATCATAACCAGCAAAACCCACGACTTGCCCCCATAGCTCAAGTGAGGAGACATTTGCCAAGCCACTTTACAGAAGGAGGAAGCAACCCTACCCTGCCTGACATGGAAAATTCCACTTACCAAGCCACCTTTTGGCACAAGTCTGCCTTTTCAAAAAGCCCACCTTTCTGTGCAAGCCCACATTGTCTCCACTTTACAAAAGCAGCCAAGCAGAGCCAGCCCTGGAGCAAGTGCAAAGGATCTTCCTTTTCTCTGTGCTGCCTCCCTTGTGCTAGAGCATAAGCTTCATAACATCTGGCTGGAAATTTCTCTGGGGTTTAGTCTCAATTTCTATCTTGGGGAACTCAAAAACACCAATGCTGGCAACAATTTCACTTCTAGGTATATATCCAAAAGTCCTAAAGGCAGGGACTCACACAATACTTGCATACTGGTGTTCATAGCAGCATTATTCACTAAAGCCAAAAGGTGAATAAACAAAGGTGAAATTCTGATACATGCTATAACATGCATGGAGCTTGAAAACATTATATTTTAGTGAAATAAGCTAGGTACAAACAGACAGTTATTGTATGACGGTGCTTATACAAGGTGTCTAAAATAGGGAAATTCATAGAGACATGATAAAATAGTGGTTATCGGGGACATGGTGGGGTGGGGAGATGGGAGTTACTGTTCAATGTGCACAGTGCTTCTGTTTGGGATGATGAAAACTTTCTGCAAATAGATAATGGTGATGAGCACACCACATCATGAGTGCAGTTAATGCCGATGGATTGTACACCTAAGAATGGCAATTTTTATGTTGTATTTTTTTTTACCACAATTAAAAAGTAAATTATAAATTTAATGATTTGTTTTTAGCACAGTAATGCAGCAATGAAATTCCTGTGGACACTTCTATTTTGTTTCAGGATGTGCCCCATGAAATATTTTCCAATATTCTTTAGAGAACAATGTCCTTTATCTGAAGCAAATCAAAGAAATAAAATAGTGGGAATAAGAGATGGGAAAAATCTAGTTTGAAAAACACTACAGCTTAGAATGTAACACTAACAATGAAAAAATATCTAAAATTAATATGCTGGGCATTACATTATTTTAGAATTCAGAACAAGAACTTCGCTGATTTATAATAAAATTGATTAGTGTTACTGAATATTAGAATATGTGAGAAAGGGAATCTTTGTTTTTTTTTTATTGTTTGTAACCTATAAGAAAAAACCTGGCATCGTGCCCAGATGGCAGAGGCGTAAATAGAAGCTGCATAAACCTCTTCTTAATACCAAATTGGAACTAAAGCTAAATTGTAGAGAAGCCATTCTGAATAACCACTGCACACTAGCTGGAGAGAAGCATTACAACTACAGACAGACGGAAGGAAACACTTCACCACAACATGGCTGGCTGATAGGGAGTGCGGAGGTGACAGAGGGCTCACTGGGCTCCCACAAGTGGGAGCTGAAGTGTCAGTGGGATATTTCAGTGGCTGGGCGCTACCGCCTGAGAAGTGTGGGGCCTGAACCGCAAGCTGGGCTCCCCAGCCTACAGCACCAGAGCTGGGAAAGGGACCCAGATAACATCAGGCTGTGAAAAGATGTGGGATTTCTGTCCGCCAGTTAGAGATGGCTGAGACGCAGAGAACCTACCACAGGACCAATGCAAGAAATTCCATTTGTAGCCCTTTTCCCCAGAATCTGGCTATGGGTGTTTAATAACATGTGACATGTTATTAAACAGTGAATGAATAAATAATGAGATCAAGGGAAAATCAAAAGATAGCTTGAAATAAATGAAAGTAAGAACACAATCCAAAATCTGTGGGACACAGGAAAAGCAATCGGAAGAGGGAAATTCATAGCAATACAGGCTTATACCAATGAATGAATGAATGAATGAATGAACGAACGAATGAACGAATAGGGAAAAGCTCAAGTAAATAATCTAACTTTACACTTAAAGGAACTTGAAAAAACAACAAAGAAAGCCTAAAGTGAATAGCAGGAAGGAAATAAAAAAGATCAGAGTGGAAATAAGTGAAATAGTCTTAAAAAATGATACAAAAGATAAATGAATCCAAGAGTTGGTTCTTTGAAAAGATAAACAAGATAGACTAATCAAGACTAATCAAAGACTAATAACCAGACTAATCAGGAAAAAAGAGAAAGGACCCAAATAAGTAATATCAGAAATGAAAGAGGAGCAATAAAAACTGACACCAAAGAAATACAAAGAATTGTAAGAAAATATTATGAACTACATGCCAACAAACTGGACAATGCAGACCAAATGGGTAAATTCCTAGAAACATGTGATCTCCCAAAAATAAATCAGGAAGAGTCAAATAATCAGAATAGACAGGTTATACCTAGTGAAATTGAAGCAGTAATCAAAAAACTCTCAACAAACTGAAGCTCTGGACCAGATGGCTTCACAGGAGAATTTTCCCAAATATTTTGAGAAAAACTAAAACCATTCCTTCTCAAACTATCTCAAAAAATTCAAGTGTAGAGAAGACTCTGAAGCTCAATTTACGAGGCCGGCATTATCTTAACACTGGATAAAACACGGCATTATTGCAACACTGGATAAAAACACTACAAAAATATTATAGGCCAATATCCCTGATGAACATAGATGCTAAAATCCTTAACAAAATAGTAGCAAAGCGAAAACAGCAAAACATGAAAAAGATCAGATACCATGATTGAGAAGGGTTTATTGCAGGAAGCAACGTTGGTACAACATTCACAAATCAATAAATGTGATTCACACATAAACAAAATGAAGGATAAAAGCCACATGAATATATCAATAGAGGCAGAAAAAGCATTTAATAACCTCCAGCACCCATTTATGACAGATACTCTCAGCAAAGTGGGAATAGAGGGAACACACCTAAACATAATAAAGGTCATATATGGAAATTCACTGCAAGCATCATACTCAATGGGCAAAAACTACAAGCAGTCCCCTCAGTGTGGCAACAAGACAGGGATTCCACTTTTACCTCTCTTATTCAACACAGTACTAGAAGTTCTATGCAAAGCAATCGGACAAGATGAAGAAATAAAAGGCATCGAATCTGGAAAGGAAGAAATAAAACTGTCTTTATTTACAGGTGACATGATACTGTAGATGAGAATCTCAAAAAGTCCACCAAAAAACTACTAGAACTGATAAATGAGTTCTGTGAAGTAGTACAATACAATATTGATATCCAGAAATCAGCTGTATTTTTATATGCCAATAAGAATGATCAGAAAGGGAAATTAAGAAAATAATTTCAATTAACGTTTGCTTCAAAAAGAACAAAATACCTAGGAATAAATCTACCCTAGGATGTAAAAGACCGCTACTTGAAAAATTTTAAGACACTGAAGATACAAGCAAGTGGAAGCACACACTGTCTTCAGGGACAGGAAAAATTAACATAATAAAAAATACCCATGCTACCCAAAACAATGTATAGATTCAAGGCAATTCCTATCAAGATCCCAATAATGTATTTCACAGACTAGAACGAATACTTCACAAATGTATGTGGAACCACAAAAGGCTCCAAATAGCAATAGTAATACTGAGAAAAAAGAACAAAGTTGGAGATATGAAGTTACCTAATATAAAACTATACTTATAAGGCCATGGTAATCAAAGCAGCATAGTACTGGCGTAAAAACACACATATAGATCAACAGAAAAGAATAGAGAGCCCAGAAATAAACCCACACCTTTACAGTCAATTAATATTTGACAGGAAAGTAGCACATACAGTGGGCTAAAGATAGTTTATTCAATAAATGGTGCTGGAATAATTGGGCAGATATGTGTAGAGAAGTGAAACTAGACCACCTTCTTACACCATACACAAGAATAAATTCAAAATGGATCAAAACTTAAACATAAACCCCAAACCATAACAATCCTGGAAGAAAACATAGGTAGCAAAATCTCAGACATTGCTCATAGCAATATTTTTTGTTGTATCTCTTCAAGCAAGGGAAACAAAAGAAAAAAACAAATGAGACTACATCAAAATAAAAAGGTTTTGCACAGCAAAAGAGAACATCAACAAAATCAAAAGAGAACCCACTGAATTGGAGAACATATTTGCCAATTCATCTCATAAGGTGTTAATGTCCAAAATTTATAAAGACCTTGCAAAACTCAACACCAAAGAAACAAACAATCCAATTAAAAAATGAGCAAAGGACCTGAATAAACACTTCTCCAAAAAGGACATACAGATGGCCAACAGACATATTAAAAGATGACCAACATCACGAATCAATACAGAAATGAAAATTAAAACCACAGACATATCACCTCACATTGTCAGAATGGCTATCACCAATAAATCAACAAACAAGTGTTGTTGAGGATGTGGAAAAAAGGGAACCCTTTTGCACTGCTGGTGAGAATACAGACTGGTGCAACCACTGGAAAGCAGTTTGGAGATACCTCAAAAAATTAAAAATAGATCTGCTTTTTGACCCAGCAATCCCTCCTCTGGTAATGTATCTAAAAAAAACCAAAACACTAATATAACAAAAGCACCCCTATGTTCATTATAGTGTTATTTACAATTGCCAAGATATGGAAACAGCCCCAGTGCCTG
Source organism: Carollia perspicillata (assembly GCA_004027735.1). Taxonomy (NCBI): domain Eukaryota; kingdom Metazoa; phylum Chordata; class Mammalia; order Chiroptera; family Phyllostomidae; genus Carollia; species Carollia perspicillata. Next base: position 6,465 of record PVKM010035357.1, on the reverse strand, counting down.
CCAGTAGATGAGTGGATAAAACAACTATGGGACATTTATGCAATGGAATACTATTAAGATTGTAAAAAAGAAAATTTTACCCTTTGCCACAGCATGGATGGACCTGGAGAACATTATGCTAAGTGAAATAAGTCAGTCAGAGAAAGATAAACACCATACAATTTCACTTATATGTGGAAATAAGGAACAAACTGAGCTAACAAGCAAAATAGAGACAGACTCATAGTGAGCAGGATGACAGCTACTGGGGGATGTCAGGGGGTTGCGGGATCAAGCAAAAGGGAAAAAGCATTCATGGATATAGAGAATAGTGTGATGACTACAGGCAATAGGAGAAAGGGGTCCTAAAAGAAATTAGAAAAATATCTAGTATTTCTACACAAATTCCTCACTTTACATATGAGGATATTGAAGAAACAGTAATTGCCTAATAAATCAGCAAATTGATTAAATTAAAGAGTAAATGGCTAAATATTTATTAATATATAAAGAGATATCATGCTAATATTTAAAATAGGGGAAACATTTTTAGTGTGTCTTTCTTATAGAACCAAATAAATCTATAATTCACAGTTTATGAATTCCAGATTCTTTAGAGTGAAAACTTAAAGACATCCATGTAGCACTCCATGAGTGTACATAGTTACAGCTTTTTCCTCCCTTTAATAGTTTGTACTTTTTAATGCCCAATCTAATTCAAGGGCACCTTTTTAAAAGCACTTTGTCTTTATTGAGTTTTGTTCCCAAGCTTTCTCTCTCTCTCTCTCTCTCTCTTTTTTGCCAAGCAGTTTTAATAAAAAAAAAAAGTTTTAAATTTTAGTAAAATATCATAATTCATTTCATCTGGTATAATTAAAGTAATGAAAAATTTACACAACTATTTAGATATGGAAAACATAGTTCTTTGCAATTTCCTTTCACCCTTTTTAGTATTACATAATACAAAGTGAAATAGAGATGTGAGAGGATGTATTATTTTTTTAAATTTTTTTATTTTAATTTTTGTTCAAGTACAGTTTTCTGTCTTTTACTCCCATCCCAGTCCACCCCCACAGTGTTCCCCACCTCCCTCCCATTTCCACCTCCCTTAGTTTTTGTCCATGTGTCCTTTATACTTGTTCCTGTAATCCCTTCCCCTTTTCCCCTGAAATTCCCTGCCCTCTCCCCTCTGGTTACTGTCAGCCTGTTTTCTATTTCAATGTCTTTGGTTATATTTTGCTTGCTTGTTTGTTTTGTTGCTTAGGTTCCTGTTAAAAGTGAGATCATATGGTATTTGTCTTTCACCACCTCCAAAGAGGACATACAGAGGATCCAGAAACACATGAAAAGATGCTCAATATCACTAGCTATCAGAGAGATGCAAATTAAAACCACAATGAGATACCACTTCAAACCGGTCACAATGGCCATCATAAACAAAGCAACAAACAAGTGTTGGAGAGGATGTGGAGAAAGGGGGACCCTAGTGCACTATTGGTGGGATTGCAGACTGGTACAACCACTGTGGAAAACAGTATGGAATTTTTCTAAGAAAACTAAAAATGGGTCTGCCTTTTGACCCGGCAATTCCACTACTAGGATTTGCAGTGGAACCCTAAGAACCCAGAAACACCAATCCAAAAGAACCTATGCACCCCAATGTTTACAGCAGCACAATTTACAATAGCCAAGTGCTGGAAGCAACCTAGATGCCCATCAGTAAATGAATGGATCAAAAAACTATGGTATATTCACACAATGGAATTCTATGCAGCAGAAAGAAAGAAGGAGCTCCTACCCTATGCAACAGCATGGATGGAACTGGAAAGAATTATGCTAAGTGAAATAAGCCAGGTGGTGAAAGCCAAGCTTAATTTACTACACTAATTCTCATTCTTTTTGTACTCACATTTTATCAGATTATATAATAATGAAATAAATTATATAATGAAGACAGATAGTATTAAAAGGCCCCAGTACAAATAAATTGACTCCTGATAAACAATTTTGTAGAAGAGAAGAAAGGCAGTACACCAGGGAATAATGTAATAGTAATGAGCTTTGCCCCCATTTGCTATGTTTTATCAAGCAAAGGGGGCTGTATGTTAGCCAACCAAGCCACTCAGGTGGAACTTACGAGAGGAGTAAGTTCAATACTCCCTATAACACTAACACCACCAACGCTTTAAACAAAAACTGAGTACTTTCTATGAGTCAAGCTGAAACTTTACATGCATTAGAAAACCAGCCACAGAATTGCTGTGCAGATTAAATAATGGTTTTTGTGGACACCTTTCATAACTTTAAAAAGCTGGTACTTCTTCAGTTTAACACTGCTTCTTAAGAACTTTTTTATTTAAACTACTCTAGATTAATTTTCCTGTTTTAAAACCTATATAAATGTGTCACACAGTATGTATACTTTAAAAACAGCTTTATGTGATATAACTGATATATAATAATCTGCACAAATTATAAACATATAATTAGATAAGTTCTGACACATGTATGAAGTCATGAAACCATAACACAATCAAGACAAGAAACACATCCTTTACTTCCAAAGTATGTCATATATTTTATGGTATTAAAATAGTATTAAAATTGAAATTTCTGAGTGTTTGCTGCTAATACACAGAAATACAATTTTTTAAATGTTTATCTTGTATCCCACTACCTTGCTAAACATACTTTTAGTTCTAATTGTTTGTAAATTTTGTAGGATATTCTGCAAAGACTGCCATGGTGTTTATCAAAGAGAAAAGTTTTACCTCTTTTCTAGTTTGGATGTTTTTCATGCCGTACCAGTACTATACAATGCTGAAGAGAAGTGAAGAAATCTGAACACCCTGCTTTTGTTCCTGATCTCAGAGGAAAGTGTTCAGTCTTTCATCATTCAGTATAATGTTAGCTGTATAATTTTTGTACAAAAAACATTCAGAATGTTTTTTATAGGGTCAAAGACATTCCCTTCTACTCCTAGTATTCCAAGGGCTTTTACGATCAATAAATGTTGGAATTTTTTTTTGTGTGTGTGTATCTATTAAGGTGATCATGCCTTTTTCTTTCTTATTTTTACTAAGGTGAATTATATTGATTGGTTTTTAAATGTTCAACCCTACATTCTTGGTCATGCTGAATTATCCTTTTGATATATATTGTTGGGTTTCTTTTGCATAAAACTATCTTAAGCATTTTTGCATCTATGTATATGAGAGATATTGGTCACCTGTTTTCTTTTAATTCTTTGGTTTCGGTAGTGTTTTTTCCTCTTTAGTTTTCTGGGATAGTCTGTATAGAACTGGTATTATTTTTTTCCTTAAATGTGTGGTAGAATTCAACATTGAGGTAACCTGGTCCTTGAGTTTTCTTTGTGGGGATGGTTTTAACTAAAAATTCATTTTCTTTAATTGATAACCTAAATAGCTCTATTTCTACTTTTTCTTGAGTATGCTTTGGTACTTTATGGTTTTCAAAGAATTTGTCCATTTCATAAAGGTTACTGATAAATAAAAATAATATTTTTAGAAGGGACTACGGTAGCTTCCACTCTAGACTAATTTGCCCCTTTAGTGTTCTGCGTACTCTGAAGCCCCGTTGTATGTGACGCTATCCATTCTGGCTAGTAGAACAAGAATAGTTACAGGACCTACGGTGCACTCTTTGAGGATTATTCCTTATAATCTTTTCAGGTGGTTCTTTTCCCAATCTTCATTGGTTCCCTCACAAATATATGCTGATCAGCAATCAGCCGAAGTTTTGGGTGGGACCCTGCAAATCTTTTGTGTTCTCTGTCTACACAGCTCTTTGTTCTCTGGAACTATGACTTACAGACCTGACTGTCTAGTTGTTAAATTTCTTAAACTTCTAGCTGATGTCCTCAATTCAAAAGAGATAGCCAAGAAGGTCCCCCTCTATGTACTATGGCCTGGAAATTCTCTCCAAGCAGTCAGATTGGGTAATTATGGGGTTCACCTCTTTTAGTTCTTACAGAGATCATTATAAAGAGATATCTTGGTGGACAAGCGTTTTTAAAAAATATTGAAGTTATCAGAAAAGCTTTAAAGCATCATTACTAGTGTATGATCCTCTGAAAAAAAGAATGTAGTCTCAGGTAGAAAATAAGAGCCAACTGTATTAAGTTTTAGCTAAGTACTGACATTTTGAAAATTTATACTAAGAACACTATATATGATTTTTTTGCGGGGGGAAGACTAAACGATCCAATGTGTATTCCCTGAGAAATATATTTTATACTTCATTGCATTTTAGAAGTAAAAGTCTCCTTTTTTCCTCCTGGAGAAATGAAGATCGTTTATCTTTACTAGAGTATTCAAGAAGAAGAACAATGAGAGATGAGATTAAAGAGATAAACCTCACAATACCGTATTTACTTTTAATAATAAAACATGGTAACATTTTTATTTATTCTTATTAAGTTTCATCACTCAACTGATACTTCCCAGTCTATTAAAATTTTTAAGTCTCCTTTGACATTCAGCCTATTCGATATTTGTTAAAGTGTTGCATTATTTGCATTCTCTGAATTGGTACTATCTGTAAATACAGCTTTATCTGAATCAATGATAGTTTACTTCAGCAAAGCCCAGAGCAAACACTGAGGCGTATCACTAAAAACCCATTTATCAGCAGACTTTCTCAAACTGGTTCAACAGAATACCAAATATATCTAATTGGCCTTTAGCCAATATTTATTATCCTATAATCCATATTTGACAGATTATCTCAAATATACTATAGATCCACTGTTTATTGCCATTACAGGTATTACATATCTGTTGAAATAAATTCAAATGAATAATAATCATACCAAAGAATCAAACATACATGACTTGTAAGCATGTAGGAGCATATAATTTTACCACTTCCTCTTCTGGGTAGGAAAAAATGATACCTAATACAATCTTTGTTAAGTTCTGAACTTTAAAAACTTAATCATTTTTAAATATGTGGATATAAATTTGAAATGTGGATATATATCTACATTTTTATTTTTAAAATATGTATCTTTACAATGGATAAGATGGTAAAATTATACATATAACTTTATTTATATATAATACATAATGATATATATAACTATATATATATATAATCTTACCAACTTAACCATGGTAAGTGTTCAATTCAGTGACCTAAAGTTTATTTACAATGTTGTGCAATCATTCCCACTATCCATTTCCAGAACTTTCTGTCATCCCAAAAAGAAAGAAGCTTTGCACTCATGAACAGTAACTTCCAATTCTCCCTTTTCTCCAGTGCCTGGTAACCACTATTCTAGTGTCTGTCTGTATGAATTTGACTATTCTAGGTACTTCTTATAAGTAAACTTCTATTAAAAAAATCCAATAGTTGTTTATTGGAATATGGCTTATTTTGCTTAACATAATATTTTTAAGGTTTGATTATGTTGTATCATGTATCTTGGTTACATTCCTTTTCAAGGCTGAATAATACATTCCACTGTATGTACAATTGATACTTGAATAAAATGGGAGTTAGGGGCACCAACCCCACCCCCCAGGCAGTTGAAAATCTTCGTATAACTGCTGAATCTCCCAAAACTTAGTTACTAACAGCCTACTGTTGACCAGAAGCTTTACTGATAACATACAGTCAATTAACACATATTTTGTATATGTTTCATATACTGTATTCTTACAATAAAGGAAGCCAGAAAAAAATGCTATTAAGAAAACCATAAGGAAGACAAAATACATTTATAGTACTGTACATTTTTATTAAAAAAAAAAATCCACAGCCCTGGCTGGTGTAGCTCAGTGGGTTGAGCGCGGGCCTGTGAACCTAAGGATTGCGGTTCAATTCCCAGTCAGGGCACATGCCTGGGTTGCAGGACAGTTCCCAGAGGGGGATGCACCAGAGGCAACCCATACATTAATGTTTCTCTCCCTCCCTCTTTCCCTTCCCCTCTAAAGATAAATAAAATCTTTTAAAAAAATCCACATAAGTGGACCTACACGGCTCAAATCCATGTTGTCCAAGAGTGAACTGTATATTCCAGGTTAAGTTCTGTTTATCTATTCATCTGTTGAGGAACAACATTTGGTTTGTTTCTGATTTTTGGCTGTGTGAATAATGCTGCTACAAACACTGGTGTACAAATATTTGAATCCCTGCTCTCAGGTCTTTTGGGAATATAAGTAGAAGTGTACTTGCTAGATCATATGGTAATAATTTCATGTTTAACTTTTTGAGGAACCACCAAATTGTTTTCCACAGCAGCTGCAGCATTTCAATTCCCACCGTCAATGCACAAGGGTTCTAACTTCGCCACAACCTTGCCAACATTTGTTTTTTCCACATGTTTGACATTAGCCATCATACTGGGTGACAAATGGTATCTCATTTAGGTTTTCATTTGCATATCTCTAATTATTAGTGATGCTGAGCATCTTTTCATATGCTTGCTGGATATCTTTTCTACAGAAATGTTTACTTAAGTTC
>PVKM010035356.1:0-15212 GCA_004027735.1 Carollia perspicillata | reverse complement strand
GATTGCTTAGCTTTGCTGAGGACACCTAAGTACCTTCCAGAAAGAAAGAGAAATCTCTCCCCCAAATCATCTCACCATAAGGGAAAGTTTACTTGGCTTTAAAATGCCCTCCCCGCCCTGGCTGGTGTGGCTCAGTGGATTGAATGCCAGCTTGCGAACTGAATAGTTGCTGGTTCGATTCCCAGTCAGGGCACATGCCTGGGTTGCAGGCTGGGTCCCCAGGAGGGGACACATGAGAGGCAACCACACACTGATGTTTCTCTCCCACTCTTTCTCCTTCCCTTCTCCTCTCCCTAATAAACAAACAAACAAACAAATAAAATATTTAAAAGTAAATAAGTAAAATCTTTAAAAATTAAAAAAAATTTTTTTTATTTATCTTTAGAGGGGAAGGGAAGGAGAGAGGGAGAGAAATATCAATGTATGGTTGCCTCTCGTGCGTCCCCTGTTGGGAACTGGTCTGCAACCCAGGCATGTGCCCTGACTGGGAATCGAACCGTGGTTGTTTGGTTCATAGGTCTGAGCTCAATCCACTGAGCTACACCAGCCAGGGCAAAATCTTTTAAAATTTTTAAAAAATAAAATGGCTTTCCCAAAGGAGATGCCAAAGCCTTCTTCCATGTTTCATGTAAATCCCTTGAGCTGAATTTTAAGCCCCTTTCCTCAGCCCAGCCTTCAGTGCTGCTGAAGTTCAAGTATGAGTGTTCTTCTCAAACCACTTCCAATTGTAATTATGCTATTAAACTGTCAAGAACCCCCTAGACCAGGGGTGCCAAACTCATTTTCACTTGGGGCCATATCAGCCTTGAGGTTGCCTTCAAAGGGCCGAAATAATCCTTAACTGTTAAGGAGTTGAAATTACATTAGGCCCTTTGAAGACAACTGCGAGGCTGATGTGGCCCCTGGTGAAAATGAGTTTGACACCCCTGCCCTGCCATACAGTCCTTTAGAAATGGATGTTGCTAAATGCAAGGGTTGGGGGGAGAATGAGTGAATACTTTTCTGATGTAGCTGTACAGAAATGTTTCAAGGAACCCTGGCTGTCTGGGTGCACGATGATACCAAGTCTGCTCAAAGAAAAGGTATTTATTTGGTTGGTGCTCCATCATGTCCAGGGCCAATCTCAATAGTAAATGAGAGAGCATGGGGAAAAAACCCCAACAAAACAAAGAGGGGCGTAGGGGAGGACCCAGAAAAGTCCAGCCTCACACTGTGTAAAAACCACGCTAAGGCCCTGGCTGGCATGGCTCAGTGGATTGAGTGCCAGCCTGCAAACCAAAGGGTCACTGGTTCAATTCCCAGTCAGGGCACATGCCTGGGTTGTAGGCCAGGTCTCCGGTAGGGGGCGTGTGGGAGGCAACTGCACATTGATGTTTCTCTCCCTCTCTTTTTCCCTTCTTTCCCCGTTCTCTAAAAATAAATAAGTAACATCTTTAAAAAAACACGCTAAGATATGCTAGAGGGGCCTCCTGGCTTCAGAACACTAATTGCTCTTTCTTTGATCCTTTAACATGAGGAACTAGGTTGATGTTAACCTGAGGCAAAAGCTCCTGGGCTAATTAGCACAAATCAAATTAGGAGGAGGTTTCTCTGAGGACTTAAATACATACCGGTGACCGGCTGATCAATTCAATTCAATTCACGTTGTATCAGAGCCAAAAAGTAAGTGGCCGCAGAGCCTAATCCTTGGAAGCATCAGCTCCAAAGCAGGGTTATGATCTTGTCAAAGGCAGCCGAAGAAGCTGCGGTCACCGCATTGTCTTGACCACTGTGCCCCACACTGTGCGCACAGAAGGCCTGGCCGTGTCTCACACTCAGGTGACCCAAAGGCGGGATATGGCATCACAGTGTTAAGATTAAATTGTGATTCCTCCCCCGAGTGAAATACATTCCGTGTCTTTTATTTTATCATCTTCTCTCTCTTTTCTCTCTCTCCTCCAAGTCTGCTTTTCTTCTCCATCGCCATCCTAGTCCTCTTCTCCGTTGTTTGTTTATCCAACTCAAGCAGATTTTAAAAGCTTATCGCTCTGTGCCTTCCTTCGGCAGCCAAGACTTCCCATAGAGCCAAAACCAACTTTTCCTTCAGAGAACTCTCCCACCCCCGTGGCATGTTGCAAAATTACAAAGTAGACAGCACTGGGGGATGCTGCTGTCAACTAGAGAGAAAACTACCCTGGAGAACCTCCAGCCTGCTTCCACTGATCTTTTTTTTTTTTTTTTAAGATTTTACTTATTTATTGTTAGAGAAGGGAAGGGAAGAAGCTAGAGAGAAATATCAATGTGTGGTTGACTCTCACGCACCTCCTACTGGGGAGCTGGCCCACAACCCAAGCACGCACCCTGACTGGGAATCCAACCATGATCCTTTGGTTCACAGGCCGGCCCTCAGTTCACCAAGCCACTGGAGCCAGGACTGATTCCACTGATCTTAATAAGGATAATGGTTTTATGGAGACTTCAAAGGATTTTGATTTGATTTTTGTGTTTCAGAACATTCAAATCTCTGACTTTCGAGCTATAAAGGCAGTCACCAGATTTACCTCTTTGGGAACGTCTTTTTCCCTCAGGATCTTGATCTCCTGGTCAATGCTGTCGATCTCTTCTAAGCTGATGCTGATCCACCTCCGCAGGTGCAGGAGGTAATACTCACGAACATGCTCGTCGTCTGCTTCCCCACTCTCCACGGCAGCTTTCATGGCAGACAGCCTGTGCTCCATCTCCTTCTTTTGCTTGTATCTGAGCCATGGAAAAGCATTACCCGTGAACTTAAACATGAAGAGGTAGTCCTTCGAAAGAAGGCCACAATAAGATCTTACCTTTGCAGGTGATCAGGCCAGTTAGCACGCCAGTTTCCACTTTGCCAAAAATATAATTTCTTTATATTCTTTACCCCACAACTTGCCAGCAAGGCAGTTTTCACAGAAGACTATGAGGCAAGGAAGGGATTGGCAGGGGCTGAGAAATACATCTGAAGCCATCTTGAAGCTAGAAAAACAGAGTCACAACCTGATCTGAATGACTCGTCCCATTGTCTTTACAGATGGAGCGCCGTAGTAATTTTCTATCAACCTTTCCTAGCTTGGGGGCTTACTACCACACAATGTCCATTTCGGAATTCACAGAATCTCAGGGGTCAATTACCTGCCATTGACACAGGAATTCCTTGTGAAATAGCTTTAAAAAAACCACGACCATCTCTTCTTTTGGGTTGGGTAAAACATCCCCAGCTCTTCTGAGTCATCTTACTGTAATTTAAAGTCTCATAACCACCTTGCCTACCTTTTCCAGGATGCATTCTAGTACCTCATCTATCATTCACTCCACAAATATTTACTGAATACCTATTGTATGACAAGCACTGTTCTCAGTGCTGGCGTCACAGTTGTGTATACACGAAAGCCCTTGTTCTCCTGAAGCTTCCATTGTAGCGGAAAACGATGGACAAAAAGAAATAAATAGATGAGGCCTTAGGGGGTGATGAGTGCTACAAAGAAGCAAAAAGTAAGGTGAAGTGGAGAGAGCGATGGTTCAAAATGTAGGGCTGCTATCGTATACAAGGTAATCAAGCGACACCTCTCCGAAGAGGTGACATTTGAGCAAAGACTTTGAAGATAGAGGGAAGGAAGCCATGCTAATATCTAGAAGGGTCTTCTGTTTTGTTTTCTTTTTACAGGAGAAAATGAAGGTTTAATACACACGCGTGGGAATTCACATAAGCGTGTAAATTCCGAAGACAGTGGAACAACACTGGGTATGTAAGACATTTTTGGAGAAAGGAGAAAGGAGCAGGGACAGGGTATTAGATTTCAGAAATAAGAGTGGGCTATTTATGTGTAGTTGAAGAGGGGAACACACACAGCAGGAAAATCCCCCTGGGTGACTCAGAAACCATGGGACATGGTGGAGGGAACTGGCTAACAGGCCCCTGCCCAAAGCCCTGCTATTTACTGAACTTCATTCCAATCAGGTGAAAGTGGCATCCTCAGACCTCCTTCCTGAAGCAGGTTCTCTATCTGAATCTTCTGGGTGGGAAAGGCAGGCAGGCCAGGGTTGTGGGGGAGGTAGAATTCAAAGGTTCTCAGTCTTGTTTCTTAATCAACAGCTTCAAGTCAGTGTCCCAAAAAGGCAGCTTAAGGGTGGCAAAACTTTGGTTCCCTCTGGAAGGGTGTCTGTTCTAAGGCACAGGGGAAAGAAATATGAAGGTCTCAGGTGGAAGAGAGCCTGGCCTGCCATGTTTGAGAAGCTTCAAGGAGGCCAGTGTGGCTGGCAGGAAGGGAAGCACGATGACCAGAAGTGAGGTCAGATAGACAGCCAGGGCCATAATTTGCAGACCCCTTCAGGGAATAAGACCCAATACATGAAATGCCATTACATTTGGAGTGCAGTGGAAAAGCCTCTGGAGGCTTTGAGATAGAACACACAGCAGGAAGACAGTGCCAGGGAAACTTGTTTATACAGGCCAATGGCTGAGTGTGTGGACTCTAGACTACCAGGGCTACGAGGCAAAGGGGAAGCAGGGAATTGATTAAGAGGACATTCCCACAATCCAGGTGACAGAGAGTGACTTGCGAGAGGGAGGTGGTGAGACCTGACGCATTTAAAATATAAAATCGGCCCTGGCTGGTGTGGCTCAGTGGATTGCGTGCTGGCCTGCGAACCAAAGGGTAGCTGATTTAATTCCCAGTCAGAGCACATGCCTGGATTGCAGACTGGGTCCCCAGTAAGGGGGTTCATGAGAGGTAACCACACATTGATGTTTCTTTCCCTCTCTTTCTTTCTCCCTTTCCCTCTGTCTGAAAATAAATCAAATCTTTTAGAAAAAATCTCTGTAACTTCACCTTTCCTCTTGTCTGGACAGGACAGCTAATGCTGTCTTTTGTGTGTTTTTTTTTTTGTTTTTGTTTTTGTTTTAGAGAGAGGGGATGGGAGAAAGAGAAGCAGAGAAACATCAATCACTTGCCTCCTGTGATACATGGAGACTGAACCTGCAACCCAGCCATGTGCCCTGACCAGGAATTGAACCAGCAACCTTTCACTTTGCAGAACACCACTCAACCAACTGAGCCACAGTGGTCAGGGTGCTAATACAGTCTTTAGCAGGCAAGGCAATGTCCTTACCATTCCACTTTTGCTGTGAATCCTGTCCCCACCCACAGTCTTCCAGGCCTTGATCCATCAGTTACCTGCCCCAGTCATTAGCAGTTACAATTTTTCACTCTACAGGCGCCTTCCCCCATCCTAGAAACACCTTCCCCCATCCATGTTCTACCCCTTTTTCTTCTATGCTATAGTGGAAATGGCACTCAAGCTGGGAATTTAAAGACTTGAGTTTAAATCCTACCCTGCACTTACTAGCTATGTTACTTGGACAAGATGATTCTCAAAGCCCATGTCCTCGTCTCTAACATGAGGATATTTGCTTTGTGGGATTGTTAAGAGGATCCAATAGAATAACACACATGGAAGTGCTTTGTAAGCAGCCAGGTAATACAAATACTGACAGCTGATAAGAAAACTGAGGCTAGGAGGGGGCTAGAAGATGTCCCACCCATGAAGTGGTAGAAATTGGACTCGTCTGGCCCTGGTTGTGTAGCTCAGTGGATTGAGCATTGGCGTGTGAACCAAAGGGTCACCAGTTCGATTCCCAGTCAGGGCACATGCCTGGGTTGCAGGCCAGGTTCCCCATGGGGGGCATGTGAGAAGCAACCACACATTGATGTTTCTCTCCTTCTCTTTCTCTCCCTTCACCTGTTTAAGAATAAAATAAATAAAATTAAAAAAAAATTGGAGTGGTCTCCCCAGGTCTGTCCGACTCCCAAGTCCAGGCTTTTCCTGCCACGCCATATTGCTTCCATCTTTCTGATGATCGCTCTACGTGTTCCTCCCAGAGATACCTCAAGTACCTACTATAATGTAATTATTGGGCTGGGCACCAAAGATATAGTGATACAGCTGGGATACTCAAGATGCAATTACTCACAGTCTGACCTTTAGGAATTTCAAGTCTAGAGAATAACACACAGTTATTGTAAGTGCCATAAACTAAGTGCTGCTCTATCTGGGAGGGGCAATAGGTAGGGAGAAGCTTCAAGGACATGCTTTTTGCTCTCTCTTCCCTGGGCTTCTACAAGAACTTCTGTCTGGACCTTGTTGAGTCTCTTACCTCTGATTGCTCTTTTTCTTTCCCTTCCTTCCCCCTGAACTTACCCCCAAGGTTTTATCCTTGGCTTTTTTCTCTCCACACATTATCCCTTGGCAAACCACACAAACCCACCATGCACCTGCATTTTCAGCACCCATCACAAAACTGTCTCACAAGTTTTAGTTACACAGTTCCACCTGTCTATGGAGATGGCTAGCCAGTGGTCCCTTTAGGAACTCAATTCAGTACATTTAAAATTGGACTCATCACTTACCTAGCTCCTAGTCTTCTATTTCAAGGTGTCAAACTCATTTTCACCAGGGGCCACATCAGCCTCATGGTTGCTTCAAAGGGCCAAATGTAATTTCAGCTCCTTAACTGTTAAGGAGTAGTTATATTTATACAGCCCTACAATTACACTCAGCCCTTTGAAGGTAAACTCGAGGCTGATGTGGCCCCCAGTGAAAATGAGTTTGACACCCCTCCTCTATTTCTTCTAAAAGAATGCAAGTGCAGTTAACCAACCAGACTTACACTTACTCCTCCAAGGTGGGATTGAGGGTAGAAAACATACATGAAGAAATAGGTTTCGGGCTAGAAGTGTTTTATGTAGCATGGCCTTACTATGTAAAGTCATGGGGCGAGGGAGGGAGGACTTACAAAAAGCAAATAAGGACCTGAACAATTATTTTTCTATTTGTATAAATGCTTCTTGCAAAAGTCATGGCTCTGAGAGCTATACCTTCATTTTTATGTCTTCCCAGTTGAAGTACTACCAGAACATGTCAACTTCTCTGTCTGCCAGTCTCCTCCTTGTCCATGTTCTATTCACATCACTTCCTCATGCAGACCTGCAAGCTTCTGCCAAATGGGACTGTCCTCCATTCCCTGTACATACCTCCAACTGCCTTGGGCTTTTGCTCCTGTTGTTCCTCCTGCTTGTCAACAATAAATATCTCTTGAGCACCTTCCATGTGCCAGGCCCTGTGCTAGGCACACCGCAGTAAACAAGAAAAATGGCTCCTGCCCTCCTGGAGTGTACATTCTAGCAGGGGAGAAAGGCAAGGCCCCGAAAGACAGTTAAACAAAGGGCATTCCATGCAAAGAGAACATGCACAAAGACTCTGTAGAAGGAAGGACCTGGGTCTATTCAAAGAACTGAAAGAAGGCCACTGTGGCTGGAGTTAATGAGCGCAGGGAGGGATACACAATGACATCGGAGACAGGCAGGTGCCAGGTCGGGCAGGGCCTTGTAGTTAGTGCTTTGGCTGTTTTGGGTGAGAGATGCTAGTGGCCTACACCACGGTATGATGGTGCAGATGGAGAGAAACAGAGGGATGTGACATCCACATTGTAGCTAGAACTGGCAGGCCTCAGTGCTGGGTGGGATGTGGAGGTTCAGAAGGGAGGAACCGAAGATAACTTCTCAGTTTCTGGCTTAAACAGGCGGGTGAATGGTGGTAAACCTACCAAGATGGTGAAGAGCTGGGTGTAGGAGGATGTTTGTGGGTTAGAAAGCCAAAGGTTTGATTTAGGGCAAGTTAAGTTTGAGCTGTCGGTGAAACCTCTGTGTAGGGTGTTGGAAGTACAAGTCTGAAGGCCAGGGGAGGTCTGGGCTACTGATATAAATGTGAGAGCCATTAGCAAAGAGATCACGTTGATCTCTCGCCTGGCAGGCATTTAAAGAAGGTGTTCAAAGATCAAGTTTTCTAGCTAAAGAAATGCCAATCAAAACAATGAGATACCTTTGTCTGTCCAATTGGGTTTTCTAAGTGTTAACCAAGACCAGTGCAGTGGGACATGCTCTGAGGTTCGTTATTGTGGAAAGCAATGCTGTTACCATCAAGAATCTTAAAATATTTAAAACCGCCAATCTGGTCACTGGTCCTTCCACAAATCTATGCTAAGGAAACAGTGACAGATGCAGTTAAAAATATTTGTTCAGAACATTACTCATAATAGCAAAACAAAACCCAAATGATAGTCTAAGTATTTGATATTAAAAGATTAGTTTAGCCCTAGCTGGTGTGGCTCAGTGGACTGAGTGCCAGCCTGTGAACCAAAGGGTCGCTGGTTTGATTCCTAGTCAGGGCACATGCCTGGGTTGTGGGCCAGGTCCCTGGTAGGAGCACAAGAAAGGCAACCACACATTGAGGTTTCTCTCCCTTTCTTTCTCCCTCCCTTCCCCTCTCTAAAATTAAATTAAAAAATAATTCTTTTAAAAAAGATTTGGTTAATTACTTATGGTATAACTATGGGATGAAATATTATGTAACTATTGAAATACCACGGTTTCAAAAGACACAGGGAAATGCTTGCAATATGTTAGGTTAAAAAAGAGATAAAAAAACTGTATTTACAGTGTTATTCCAAATTTATTAACTAAAATAACTACATATCTGGAAGGAAATACATCAGAAAGTTAACAAAGATCATCTCTGAGTGCTAGGATTAAGGCGTATTTTAATTTAAAAAATATTCTTGTTTTTCCAACTTTCTACAATAAGTATTACTTATACATTCAGGAAAATCTGTAATCTCTATTTCTAACCATTCTTCAAGGCTCATCTCAAAGGCTGTTACCTTCTGAAACCTCCCCCGTCACTCCAACCAGATGTGATTGCTCCCTGGTTTTTCTCCACAACACTGTTTGTTATCTCAAAGGCACATGCCGTCTTTTTTTGGGGGAAGGGATATATTATAATTATTTGGATACCAAACTCACTGTTTACATGACCTTTTTTATGCCAGTGGGCTGCCCTCACCTTCTTACAAAGGACATGACGCTGAATTCCACATTCTGCAAGTCTATCCCATTTCCTCAAAAATCCTCTGCTCGCACTCACTAATCCCTAACCACACTTTATTATTCTTTACAGCCCTCCCAACCTGAAATTACATTATTATTTAGTAGCTGTCTGCCTCCTTGCCAAAATACAAGCTCCGTGAGGGCACAGACCTTGTCTGGGTCTCCATGACCTAGAACAGTCCCTAGCACACAGGAAAGGCTCAATAAATATTTGTCAAATGAATGAACCCACTTTCAGCTATCAGGTCTCTTCTGAGTTTCCTGTCACCAAATACCTCTACTTGTAGGCACCTTAAATGTGACGTGTCTCAATACCAAATTCGCTCTTCCCCAATCCCCTGTTCTATTCTTCGTCCTCTATTCCCCATCTTAATGAAGTCCTCAGCCATCCACCTGAGTCAGGAGCATGGCCATCTTCTGTGCTGCTTCCTTCTACCCCACCGCCCTCAACCAACTGATCACCAAGTTTTCTACAGATGCAACCCTCCAAAGTAAATATTCCCCCATGCTTTCTACCCTTGCCTGGCTGCAGTGGGGTCTCATCATCTTTGTGGACTAATGGCGTCGGATCTGCCCCCTCGCACTGGTGCCTGACCGGGGTGTGCTAGTGAAAATGCAAATATGGCCGTGCTACTGAGAAGAAAAGGAGAAGAGACGAGAAGAGAAAAAAAGGAAGGAAGGAAGGCAAGAAAAAAAATCCAGTGGATCCAAATCACCAAGCAAAGTCTAAGCTCTTTAACATGGACTAACATGTAATATTTTAACATTTACATATGTTAACATTATACTAATCACATTAATGTTACATTAACATAAGTAACATTTACAGGATATTTACTATGTGGCAGATACTGTGCTAACAGTGTTATGTGCTTCATCTTATTTATGCTTCTGAACCCTATGAGATAGGTATCATTATTACTTAGATTTCACATATGAGGAAACCTGAGGCTCAGATAGGTTAAATGAGTTACCCAAAGTTCAATGACTTATTAAATAAAGCTGGGTCTCCAACCTAGGTCTTTGACTGTCCATACTCAGCTACAAAGATGTAACAATAGCTGCCTTTGAGTGCTTTTTATGTATGAGAAAGGACCTGCTGTTATCCAACTTTATGGCTGGGGAAATTAAGGCACTGAAAGATTAAGCAGCTTACCCAAAGTCAGAGTGATTGAATGGTGGAGCTGGGATTCAAACCCTTTCCCCACATTCTTAGCAATGAGGTTGTTCCTTCGCCTTCCTCCACAACCCAAGCACTCCTAGATATGAACGCTACAACATTCTTCGGCTTCATTCCTTCCCTCTCTCCACTACTCCCTTTGTATTCTAATATCACCTAATTGCTTATAGTTATCCCCCCACACACCCCCACAGCAGCACAGCTCTGCAATGTCCCTGCAGCCTACTAAGGCTAGCTCTGCTGCCTAGTGCCCTCCTTTCTTCTTCCTCTAGCTAATATTTCTACTCATCCTTGAACAACTCATCCCAGGAGTCACCTCTTCCAGGGAGCCCACTGCTCTCTCCTACTCCCTCTTTGGCTCGATGCCCCTCCTGTCTGCTGCCAGTATCTTGTACATCTTTCCATGATATTCTTTTGTGCTGATACTGCTTTGATGCCTCTTTTCCTCACCAGACTGTATGCTTCTCTGAGGCGAAGATGACCCACACTCATAGAAAGGTTCATACTCAGTTTGTACCCCTGGTGTCTACCATAGCTCCCAGACACTGTGAGCATTCTTTAAACGCTTTTAAAAAACTAAACTGAGACCCTGGCTGGTGTGGCTCAGTGGATGGAGCACTGGCCTTCGAAACAAAGAGTCACTGGTTCCATTCCCAGTTAGGACACATGCCTGGGTTGTGGGCCAGGTGCCCCAGTGCAGGGTGCACGAGAGACAACCACACATTGATGTTTCTCTCCCTCTTTCTCTCTTCCTTCCCCCCCCCCCGTCTAAAAATAAGTAAATAAAATCTCAAAAAAAAACCCTAACTAAACTGAGAGCAAGCAACTTGTTCAAGGCACAAGATGAAGCTGCACCGGGACTAAGATCTGTTGGGGATGTTATACACCTGATCCAGCACTGTTAAAACAGAGCTTGTCAATCAGTAGAACCTAAAGGGATGACAGCTACAAGATATTGTGCCCTTCAGAGATATCTGCCCCATCGTACCATATGAATACTGCTATGTTGTGCCATAGGAGAGATTGGGAGGCACTCTACTAAACTACATTGCTGCTGTGAGCAACCATAAGCAGTCTAATGCTTAGATATGATCATCTCAACAAAGGCAGAGGGTTCTTGAAAAACTCTGTAGAGTTTGCTCGTTGGCTATGCCCAATAAAAACCCAAAGAGTAACATACACCATTGTCCACACCCCCTAAAAAAACATGCACCCCTCCCCCAATAGCACTGCCATTGGGCAGTTTTCAAATTATAGCTATTGACCCACCTCTCTATTTTAGCCTGTCTTTGAGATGCCATAGCAACGAGGTTAGGATGGGCCATGGAAGAACTAGCTGTGTTACTTTCAGCTGAGTTGTTCTTGGTTTTAGGCAACTCAAACTCTGCCACGTGATAGTGGTGGCACTGAGTTAAGTAGATTAAAAAGTGTTCTCGAGCCCACTGCAAATCATCTAGCCGCTTGCTGGGGTTGACTTGTTTCAGAGCGAGCGCTCCTTGAAGTGCTGGCACCATCAGGTACTTCAGGTCGGAGGAAGCAATCTCTTCCAAGTCTTCATTATGGCTGGAAAGAGCAAAGAGGAGGCTGTGAAGCCTAGTTGGTCATTCAAACGGTGGCCCTTGCTTCCTGGAGGAGGGGAGGGTTGGGGTGGAATGAGGCAAAGGGAGGAGACAAAGGGAACAGCTGCCGGTTTTCTTCAATGAAATGTGGCTGAGCGGTCACACCCAATGCCTCTGCGAACAGCCCATGCTATGTAACAGTCGTGGAATATTGACTATACGGGAGAGAGATGGAGAATGTAAACAATGCACACGAGATCACAGTGGGAGGTAGGCACGAAAGGTCGCTACTCTTAAAGGTCTCCCTCCACCCTGGCTCAATGGCTCCACCCCTGGTAACCATGATTACGGTACCTTCATTGTCAGCGATTACCCTCTCCCTATACCTGAACAAGTCAAGCTGCAATAGCATCTCGGCCGACTGCTTCAGGAGGTGTAGTCCTTTCAACACCTTCTCTTGCACTACCCGGGCACCGGTGGGTTCCGCCGCTACTTCCACTTCGTCCAGAAGCCGCTGGCAGGTATCGAACAGCTCAGGGAGGCGCGGCGGCAGTAACTCTTTTTCTTCGGCGGCCGCCATCTTGCGGGAGGGAGGAAGCAGGAAGACCTCACTTCCGGGGTTAAAGGCAACCTTGGGAAAGCGCTCCGCGAGGACCACCGGAAGGAGCCCTACCACGGCCTTTGCCCGTGGTTCCCGGAGCGCCCAAGGTCCGCCGGAAGCAGCTGTTGGCCGGCTCTGGCAACCGTTTCCATTGAATCGGTTGGAAATCGAAACCGAGTTGGTTTCGATTTCCAGCTGAGCTGCCCCTTACTAGGGGAGCAGGACCCTCGACGCTGTTTTACGGCTAGCTCCTCGTCGCCGATGCGGGGCTGGGAAGCTCCGTGGCCCTAAGGTTCAGCTGGGGCGGGGTGGGGCGGGGCGGAGCGGAATAGTGAGCGAGCACCGGCGCACTTCCGGAGCCGGCCCGCCAAACGCCTCTCCCCACCACGCGCTTGCCGGGCTCGGGGCCGCGGCAGACGGGGCTTCAGCCCCCGCTCTGCACCCTGGGCCCGCAGGTCTGGGCGCGCGAGCGCGAAGTGCAAGTAGCGCCCCCCTCTGGCTTCTATCCAGCCACAGCTGGCGCTCTGGGATCCTCCCATCCAGTCCTTTCCCATCACTTCCTCTTCACATCACCCTCCACACACACACTTCCTTTCAAGTTTTCCCGTGAAACCTTCCTTGCCCCACCTCTCAGCCAAGTTTCAGTTCTGTGCATATCTCTCAGAGAGCACCTACAACATTGTATTATCGTGAGTGATTGACAAATCTAGCGCCCTTACCAGAATGAGTCTAATTTTTGCACCCCTGTGGATAGCGCAGTGTCATGTGAATAGAAAAATAAGTGATCGGTTTGGAAAGCAGTCGAGTTGTGCAGAACTTGCACTGGTCATTACGTAGCCATTAGCCACGTGGGGCTATTGAGCACTTGAATGTGGCTATTTTGATTTGAGATGTACTGTAAGTGTGAAACAGACACTAGATTTTGAAAAAGTATTTCGAAATAAGAATATAAAATAATCTCAATGTTTACCCTGACTACACTGTTGAAATGCTTATATTTTGTATATTTGGGTTAAGTATGTTAAAATTAATTTCACTTGCATCTTTTTACTTAATGTGCCAACTTGAAAACTTAAATATACAAAACGGGCTCACATTTGTGGGTTACATTTTATTTCCACTGCACAGTGCTGATGTAAAAATATAATCTGGGGAAGTCTTTGCTTTGAACAAATCAATATAAATACATACTGATTACCTTTGAACATACCCCAAGTTGTCCTGCTCTGGAAAAGAAGCTTTTAAACTAAATGTGGTTAAGAAGAAAACATTTTTCATGTAAAAACAACTAGAGGGCAATATAGGACAGTATATAACTAGGGGATATGTCACATTGCACAGGCTGTTGAAAACTAAGAAATGACAAGTCATTCTATGGCAGGCATTCAGAAAGCTTCTTAGACATGACATGCTGTCACAGAATTTCAAATTTGGACAGGGACTTCACAAATCCGAGGGAAAAACTGACACCAGAAAGGTTTATTGACTTGCCCAACCAGTTGTGACAAAGCCAGTGTCTTCTAAATTCAATTGTTTTCACTCCATCAATCTTAAATTGAGTAGCTTTAAAAAAGATGGACAGGACCTTTTATGTGGGGCAGAACGAAGCCCTTAGCTATAAAGCAATGCTTCGCATGAGGGAGAGGAGAGTGGGACACAAGTGTAGCTTGATAAAGCTTCCCGGATGATTCGAATAAACCTCCCCTTATAACCCCCGCCTCCTCCACTTAGAAGCTGAGGAGAAGGGAGGCTCTGGAAAATCACCTAGTATTTGACTTGTCTGGCACTTCTTATGACTCTAGTTGAGCTGAACTTCTGGGGTCAGCCTTGGCCAGGGATACAAAGAACAAAGATAGTACTTGTGGAGGAGAGCTGGAAACAGTTAAGTGTGAGACCAAAGAAAATTTGTTGCTGGTCTGGCTCAGTGGATTGAGTGCTGGCCTGTGAACTAAAGGGTCGCCTGTTTGATTCCCAGTCAGGGCACATGCCTGGGTTGCGGACCAGGTCCCCAGTACGGGGTGGGGGAAAAGCAACCACACATTGCTATTTCTCTTCCTCTCTTTCTCCTTCCCTTCCCCTCTCTCTAAAAATAAATCAATAAAAATCTTTTTTAAAAAAGAAAATTTGTTCCTGTGCATTTGCTGGGATGAAGACATAGCTTTACTGTTGTCTAAGAGGAAAAAAAGTGTCCAGAATTTGAATTTGGTCCTGAACTTTGCAAACCATTTTTAAAGGCCTCCAAAATGACAGTCTTTATGGTAGTTGCCAATTATTAATGTCAGAGTGCATATTATATATTCAAATTGTCAAAAGTATTGCATTGCATCTTATTTTGGGATGATAACAAGACTAAAAAGTGGTTAAAAAGTAATAAAAATTAGTTGTTCATTGTGTTTCTATGTGTAAAACACTTTATTACACTAAATTAAAACATCCTGTTGCATATGGGAGGGTTTTTTTAAAGATCTTTTCATTTTTACTTATTTTTAGAAACAGGGAAAGGGAGGGAGAAAGAGAGGGACAGAAAAATCGATGTGCGAGAGAAACTTCAACTAGCTGCCTCTTGCACAGGCCCCAACCAGAGACCTGGCCCGGAACCCAGGCATGTGCCCTGAGTGGGAATCGAATCAGTGAGCCTTTGGTTCACAGGCCGGCACTCAGTCCACTGAGCCACACCAGCCAAGGTGGGAGGAACATTTAAAACATCTAAATAGGTCTAATGGAATCCCTAGCAACCTTCTAGTATGAGGGATAGAAAGCTTCACCTCCCGCTGTTCCCTAGGTGACTCCATCCCTCCCCCATCTGTCACCATGGAGATGAGCATCTTCATTTCTTCCATTCCACTACTTTCACCCCTAGGTGAGCCTCAGAGAGCCCCCTCCCCATCCCCATAGAAAGAACTCCATGCTCTCCAACCTTT
>PVKM010035355.1:0-15206 GCA_004027735.1 Carollia perspicillata | reverse complement strand
CATGACCAGTGATGTCAAAGGTCAGGGGTCTAAACTGCACCACTAGCAATATGCCAGGGCAGGAAAGGTCACTCTGGGTCTGGGGGCAAGGTCCCACCCTACAGTTGTCCACTGCTGGATTGCCTTGGCTGACCTTCTGTACCTGGCCCGTCATGCTTGCTCTGCTCCTGTCTCACTGCCGACCACAAATTGAGGGGCGGGAGGTATGTATTCATTTGCATATTTTCTGCCTACACTAAAGAGAATATGGTTTCTACAGTTTCAGACACACACACATAACGAGTTCCACAATGTAACTTCTAGTCTCATCACATATTCTGGCAGTTCATTTCCTGGATGAGTAAAATCCGCAAGACACGGAAGGCCTTAAATAGCCTGTGGTCGCCACGTCTGCGAAACTTCACTCCATGTGTTATATTGACTAACATGGCCTAGAGCTATCAGAAAGCCTGAAGAAGTCTCAGGTGAAGACAACACTTGCAAAATTCTCTGATAATTTTTCTACGGGCTAAAAGCTATACCACTAAGTCAATTGCAAGTACGTCAGATAGCAGCTCCATTATTCAGCAGATTGGTAAATTAGTAATGGCATCCTGTGTGTAGGCCGGTTGCCTCTAAGATCACGCAGGTTATATAAGTTACTGGTATTCCAAAGGTCTGAGAATGTATCACTTCCCCTAAATCACCTAACGACCATAACCTTGGCTTTGTCTACCCACCATCAGCCATGGTACCCATGAGAGTGCTTTGTCACGTATTGTGGAAGGAAGAAAGAAGTGAGAGAAAGAATGAAGGGTTGGCTAAAAAAGTAAACATTTGGATTGAAAAGATCACAAAAGTAACTTAATGAAAGAAGAGACAAATCGAAAATATTAGCATAAACTTGGCTCCCTGCTCATTATAAAGAAGCCCTTGCTTCCTCTCTCCACGCTCTGAACAGTTACTGGAGACACGGAGCCTATCTCCAGTTCCGCGAACCAATTTCCTGTGCACCATGTTTCCTAGGTTTTGGTCTCTAGAATTCTAAAAGAAACCAGGATTAATTCCATGTCTTGGGTCAGGATGGAAAAAAAAGACTAAATAAGATTAGAACATCTTGTAATTGTAAGGAAGCAAATATGCAATCAAGGATATTTGAAGTTAAGCTAGAAAAAACACCCGGAAAGAGGCAACTAATGGTCAAATAGTCAACTTTGGAAGGTCAAAGTGAGTGAGAGGCGTCTGTGTAATGAGCTATGAGTCCATCAGGGGTTAAACACAGAGAGGTGAGTACCACCAAGCGTGCTAAAGGTGGCTAACACACACCTCGGACCCCAGCCCCGGTTCTGTCTGCTAGCTCTCCATCAGGCTTTGTACAATATATTCCTTCTTAGACAGGGTTTTTGTTCTTCTTATTTTTGTTTTTGCGTGGGAGTGCTGTTCATTTTATTATTGTTGTTATTTGACTCACACTCATTGCTGAGGTCCCTACCTGAAAGTCACTTTGAGAAACCTTCGTAGGCTTTTCCTAGAGGGCTTCAGCGTCCTCGCCACAGATTTTCCCTAGCTGAGCAGTGCTGCTGTTTGAACTGCTCCGAGTGCTGTATTGCTTTGTTACTATTAGTTACGATAATGGTGCCAAGTGTTGAATTAAACATCATACTTAAGTTGTTAATTAAATAATTACGGGACCCTGATATGAAATAGATGTCATATTATCCCTTTTAATTTAGGAAAGGAGTGTTTACATGGGTAAAGTCACTTGTAATGGCTTCCCAACTAGGAGGTTGCAAAGTTAGAATGTGAAGCTCAGCACTACAGTTTCCCTGTATCTTCTCTCTTTTATAGAAAAAAATAGCAGTGACTTTAACGTCTGCCTTCTCTGCTAGCCAGGAAGCTCTGTTATTGCAAAAGAGTCTGTGTTTGTCGTTGTTAACATTAAATTTCCCAAACTCAGCAGCGTGTGTGGCACTTCATAAACGCACAATACTGATTTCTTGAGTGAATAAATATAAAAATATTTGGACATGTTCTGAAAACTTTGGAGGGAAAACTGGTAACTCAAAAACAAGCCTCAAATTGAATAAAGGCTCTAGAAGCCAACAGAAAAATACAAGTTGTAGTGGGATGTGTAGCTATTTATTCTATTCTATTACTTGAAGGTAATACTTCATATAACTATGTTGCCAAGTTAATTTGCCTTTCCATTGTACAAATGTTACTATACCAGCAAAGCATTCCCATCTGATTGACTTTCTACTTTCTTCTTATTCTTCTTCAATATATTGTTACTAAAAACAAGAACAATATGAAAAAGGAACACTTCAGTGTTCGTTCATTGGTCACTTAGCCCCTAAAGAGACCCAGCTGTGAGCTGTTGACAATCAACTCTTCCAAACATTGCAGGGATGACCATTCTGTCCTGCAAAGGATATTTCTATAAATTCTCAAGTAATAATATACTGTTTTTAGGCTGCAACTGTGACAATTATTTGTCACTAATTCCACTTTTGATTTATTTCATGGACAATTTTCCATGAAATTTCCTATAACTCGTGAAATTAATCTCCAGAGAATGAGAGGGGGTCCTCCATTAACAAAATGTGGCTGCTGTACTTCATTTTAATGACAATAAAGGTAACTTTTTATTTGCACTGTGCTTAGGTAAAAAAAAAAGTCTTATAATTTGCTTATTTGCTCTGGGATTCTAATTCTATTTCACAAATAATTACGACAGCTCCCTGGTTGCCATGAGTCAGCTAATAACATGAAACTCAGAACTCGTGAATATTTCATTATTTTGGTTGTTTTAAGTTGTTTTCTTCCCTTTTTTAAAATCAGCAGCCTAGAACCAATTTCACAGAATAGTTTTGAAAGATGTAATGCATTATTTACATTCTCGTCATCTTGGTGCTGCAGATTTATTTACTGAAGTTCATATTGCAGATGCTGTGATCAATTGTGCAGATACCAGGGGAATTCATCAAGCCCCAACCCTACCAGTTGTCGGGTACATTTCATAGCTGGAATTCATATCTAAAGGATATTGAAGGGGTCTACTAAAACCTAGATAAAAGGTATGTCTAACATTCTATTCCCTGGGAACTTGAGGAACACTCATGTACAAAGAGATCTGTGAGAAGACAGCCCTGTTCAGTGATCAGACTCTTTGGTACTTGACCCACGCCCATGCAGAAGGGGAATTCTTTCCATTTTTAGTATTCCAGCCAAAGGGAGCCAGTTCTAAATCTATAAATTATCAATTAATATGGTTTGAGAGCTTTTACTGCATTTTATATCAATAAAAATAGGAGTTTCTAAAACTCCTCTTTCCTTTCCCTTTTCATTTTCCCTTTTTCTCTTGCTCTTTTTTTCCCTCCTCTTTTTCATATTGTGTTTCTGCTTCCCACTTCAGTGCCCTGTGAGGAGAGGTGGGAAGGATACATACAGTGGACTAGAAGAATAAATGAAAATGAAAACTGACAGTGAGACTCAGGGTCAAGCATTGCTCAGGACTTCCATCTGGTATATTTTCATTAAAGAGTTAACTGAATTTGTCACTAAGGGATACTCTGCAGAGTTGCTCTAACATCATATAGTTATAAGAAAAAAGGTTATTGATGGATATTTGCTACATTTGACCTGATATTTATCTTTTTGTATTTTTAAGTCACATATTGTATCTACACTTCACAGGAAAGTAAAAACAACATACTTTCTTTTCTGTTCCCTGACTTCCAAAATATTTTCATCTGATTGTCCTTGATTATTCTCTATTGTATGAATAGGAAAAGTTGCCAACATTTATGTATATAAGTCTTTATGGATTATAAATGCCTTGAGAACAAGCCTGATTTCATACTATTAAATAAAGTATTTTTAATGTACTTGTGCATCTTTATATTAAATTAGTTTATTTGATCTCCATTTTTGTTTTTCTGATTTTATTTCTTAGGGTGGAGTGTCATATTATTTTTTATTTTTTCTTATTTATTCATTTATTTTACACATATTTGATCAATTATACTATTACAGTTGTCCCAAATGTCCCCCTTTGCACCCCTCTTCCCAGTATCCCCACTCCCTCAAGCAACCCCTCCCCCCTTAGTTCATGTCCATGGGTCGTGCATATAAGTTCTTTGGCTACTCCATTTCCTATACTGTCCTTATCATCCCCCTGTCTATTTTGTGCCTATCTACTTGTACTTCTTAATTCCTGTATCTTTTCCCCCATACTCCTTCTTCCCACTTCCAGCTGATAACCCTCCAAATCATCTCCATACCTATGATTCTGTTCCTGTTCTGCTTGTTTCTTGGTTTGTTTTTTAGAGTCATTTGTTGATAGTTGTGAATTTATTGCCATTTTGATGTTCATAGTTTGGATCTTCTTATTATAAAATTCTCTTTAATATTTCTTATAATAATGGCTTGGTGAACTCCCTTAGTTTTACCTTGTCTGGGAAGCATTTTATCTGCCCTTTAATTTTAACTGATAGTTTTGCTGGAAAGAGTAATCTAGGTTGTAAGTCCTTGCTTTTCATCACTTTGAATACTTCTTGCCAGTCCCTTCTAGCCTACAAAGCTATTTCTCAATTTTTTTTTTTTTTGAGAAATCAGTTGTCAGTCTTAGGGAAACTCCTTTGAAAGTAACTATTTGCTTTTCTCTTGCTGCTTTTAAGATTCTATCTTTATCTTTAACCTTTGATATTTTAATTATGGTGTCTTGGTGTGGTCCTCTTTGGGTCCAACTTGTTTGGGACTCTCTGTGGTTCCTGGACTTGTCTATTTCTCTTACCAAATTAGGAAAGTTTTATTTCATTATTTTTTCAAGTAAGTTTTCAATTTCTTGCTTTTCCTTTTCTCCTTCTGGCACCCCTATGATTCAGATTGGTATGTTTGGAGATGTCCCAAAGGCTCCTTAGTCTATCCTTGTTTTTTTTAATCCTTTTTTTCTTGTTGTTGTTGTGATTGAATGCTTTTTTCTTTCTTATGTTGCAAATCATTGATTTGATTCTCAGCTTCATGCCCTCCATTGTTGGTTCCCTGTAAATTTTTCTTTATTTCACTTAACATAACCTTCATTTCTGCCTGGGTCTTTTTTATGAAGTTGCAGTACCCAGTGAGTTTTTTGAGCACCCTGATAACCAATGTTTTGAACTCTGCATCTAATAGGTTGCTTATCTCCATTTCGTTCAGTTCTCTTTCTGGAGCTTTGTTCTGTTCTTTCATTTGGGCCATATATTTTTGTTTCCTCAATTTGGCAGCCTCCCTGCATTTGTTTCTATGTATTACCATATTTTGCCATGTCTAATGCATGTCCATGTTTTTGGCCCAAACTTTCAGGGAAAAAATTCCTTTGTTTTAATTTGTTAATTCAATTATTTATTTATATTTAGAAACGAAACCGATTATTGTATCTCAGGGTATTGTTTTGCATGTGGATATTGTTATTGCTTTCTAGGGTTACACTTTTAATGCATAAGCATAAATAAAAGAATTAAAAACATTTGTATAGATATGGAATTAGTACTGCCCATGTATATTGCACATCCTTATTTTTCCCTCAAAAACTTGGGCTAAAAAGTACACATATATGCAGCCAAATATGGTAGGTAAAGCTGCTTTGACTTCCTCTCTTAGTAGTGTGGTCTACTGTAGAAAAGACACCTATAAGTTGTATGGGGCGGAGCCTTACGTAATCACCCGGGCAGGGCAACCTGTGTCACAGCTCTGTGGCTCTGTGTGAGGGAGGGCTCACAAAGCGGACAATGCCTCCTGGCCTCTGGAGTTTTGCCAGGGAAGAAGCTGTCTCCTGGCACTTGCTGTGTTGCTAGTCTCTCCAATTTCTCTCCATATGCCACTGGTGCCCTTACAGCTGTTGCCCTGGTGCTGAATCCCAGAGAGGTTGGGTCTACATAAGTCCTGAGTCTGTTATAGGCCCTTTAAGAGGAGTCTCCTGAGAATGCTGGTTTCTTAGACCCTACCCTCGACCCCTACTGATTTTTACAATGAGAAGTTATGGAGACTTATACTCCTGATGCTGGTCTGGTCTGGGGCTGGGATCCCTTGTTCCTGAGATATCCCTCCCAATTTTTATCCACCACACATGGATGCGGGACTGCCCATTCTGTATCCCCACACTTCTCTATTCCTCTCCACCTCTCTATACCTCCTACCCATCTGGATGAATGTATCTTCTTTGAACTTTTGATTGTCAGACTTCCGTACAGCTCAATTTTTTTATGTATCTGGGTGATTTTTGTTTTGTAGTCTAGTTGTAATTTTTGCTGTAGTTGTGTGAGGCAGCAAAGTAGGCCTACCTATGCCTCCATCTTGACCAGAAGTTCTCCAGTTTCTTTAAAGGAATTCATTTTATGTTTAACTGAATTTAATGTTGATGATCACCTTAGGGCACACCTTCTGTTTTTGAGGTTTTAATAATTTCACTTACTTGGAGTTTATATGGCATATATCATTAAGCATTTTTTAAAAAGTGAATCAGATGCATGTGGACACTATAAATGTTTTGCTCTTGCCTTTGCACAAGAGGACAACTTGAGTAGCATAGACCTGTTGAATCATAACGCTATCTCATCAAATTCTGAACAAGTGAATCTGCTGTCTTCCAGAATTTAGTATTGAGAGTCTAAAGTAGACCTAGTGTTTTGGTTCCTTTGTAGGTATTCTTTTTCCCCTGTGCATTTATTCCTTTAGAGTTATTTCTTCAACTCTTTTATTAGAAAATACAATCACCAAAGACAGTATGTCCCATTCTTTCTCATCCATTTTGCTAGTATTTAAATTTAATCATTCCCTTGTACAGTTGGGTTTCTATAGTCAGTAAATCATTGTACAGGGTTTTTCCTCCTTTATTTATTCATTTGCTCTGTATGGTTGGCAGAATAATGCCCCCTTACTACTGAGAGATGCCCATGCCCTAATTCCTGGAAACTGAATTTGTTTTGTTACATGGCAAAAGGGACTTTGCAGATATTCTTGAGGCTGCAGATTTTTAAATAGGTGGATTATCCATGTGGTCCAAACTCTCTGTATGAGCCTTAAGAGAAGGTGAAATTCTCTGGGAGGAGGCAGAAGATATGAGGCCGAAGGGAAAGTCAGAGAGCTTCAGCATGTGAGGCAGCTACCAGGAGCAAAGACAGCCAGCAAGAAAATGTGGATCTCAATCCAGCAATCTCAAGAGACTAAATTTGGCAAACAAATTTAGTGAGTGAGCTTGGAAGTGCATTCTTCCCTAGAGCCTCCAGATAAGCATTAGGCTGACCACCACTTTATTTTGACCTTGTGAGACCTGGAGGAGATGAATCAGATGAGCTCGTCCATGCTTCTCACCTACCAAACTGTGTGATAATCAATTTGCATTGTTTTAAATTTGTGATGACTTGTTATAGCAGCATGGAAAATGAATGCATTCTATTTGGTACTATATTGTTTCTTTCCAGGATGATACCTTACACATATTCAAGTGGGAGTAACATGAATAATTTATGTTTCTCTTCTTTACTTCAGTTTGGAAATTCAGTTATTCATTTGGAAGCTTTGTAGGCATGGTGTGAAAAGCCTGATTTCACTTCATAAACAGAAACTTAGAAGGAAGAAGTCTAAGGTGTATAATTGTTAGACTATAAATTTAGTGTTTAGATTCATATTATAACTTATGTATCAAAACACATATCCAAGAAAGCTTGCTAAAATAAAATAACAAGCATGCTTACATATATAGCAGTTATATCATTTGCATGGATATAACCTTCCTCTGCAACACTGGTGACATTGTCTCAAACTGAGTTAGGTTCCTGAGTGAAGTTGAAAATGAACAAGGTGTGTGATCAAGCTGTGTTTGAACATATTCACATGCAGACACATACACACACCCACACCTACATACAAGGACATCTTAAGAACAAATGTAACTTGCTGTTAAAGTTGTAAAATTGAGCCTGGCAGAATGAATCAATTCAGGTAGGTTTTTTTTAAACAACATTGATGTGAACAAAATTAATGAATCAGGCTGAACATCACAACTAACATGTTTTCCCTTAAATCTCATAACTCAGTATCTCAGTGAGCCAAGGCAATTATAATTGGCAAGAGTGGATGAATGTATAAAAGAAAAATTCAAAATTTAATAATAGTGAATGTGCTGATTTTTTTCATTTGTTCAGATGTCCAGTGGCAATAAATGAAGAAAATATGATTTATTTTGTTTATGCATTTTGGTATAAACTCATCCTTTATTTATTGTACAGTATAATTATGATGATCATGCATGTTAGGGCTGAATCCATCACTTACTACTTGACTCTGGGCAGATACTCCTGAGCCTCGTCCCCCATCTGAAGTGGGAGCCCTGCACCATGGTGTCTGGAAGAAGTGAGATAATAACTGAAAAGCTGTAAAGCGCCATGGCCAGCACTTGTGCTCAGGGGCAGCAGCTTCGTTCAGTGAGAGCCTTCCTTGCGACACGCACTATTCTAGACGCTCAGGAGGGAACAGTGAGAGATGGGTAAGGCATGCCCCCAGCTTTGAAAGAACCCACAATCTAGCAGAAGAGATAGGAAACTAATCAGAACGGTGGGGTCAATGAGTGTCAGGAGACCTTCATGCACTAAGTGTCGTGGGAATGTGGAGTGAAGATTGACTCAGCCTCACAAGAAGTCAAAGGAGGTTTTATAGGAGTGATGATTCCTGAGCAAAATTGACCTTTGGCATTTTCTGGGGGGAGGATTTTCAGCAGAGCAGGAAAGTCAGAGATCCAGTACTCCTGGTCAAACAGGGGTGGTACGGAGAGACATGAAGTCAGAGACTGCTTCATATGGTCAGGGAGCAGGAAGTGTTGAGTTTTCACTCTTCAGAATGAGACCTGGGGGTAAAACTTCGCTTTCACAGCTTTGTCCTTGGACACAGGGCCATGTGCCAGTGGAAGCCAGAGGCCATGTTCAGTCAGTGCACTCTAGAGTAGTTTATGTGCGGCTGTGCTTTTCAGAGAGCCATGCTGCCTGGATGTGGGTGGTTGTGCAGATGGTGCCGGGTGCCTGGATGTATGGCAGCCAGATGGGTGCTCCAGAGAACTGGCTGATGAGGTCAGCAGGAGGGTCTGTCTTAACGAATGGACAGACAATAACCAATACCTTATTTAAACCCTGGCACAAAAGTTACTCTCTTCATTATTTCACTGAACCAGAGTGGCCCTACCCTTGATCTGTGAGCCCTTCATACCACATATCCCTATGTTCCATTTCAGCCTTGTTTTCAGGTGTAACACTAGTATCATACAGCAAGAACCACCAAAGTCAAGTTTTATTAGGAGACAGAGCACCAGGGGTATTTAGACATTCATAAAAAGCGAGAGTAGAGAATATTCTGTTTAGGATAATGATGAACAAGACTTGAAGTTTCCTCTATGGTCAATGAGTATTGTTTTCCATTGACTGGGGTGGAGTGGATTATAATGCAGTGAATTACAATGCAGTGAGTATCTCCCTGGTGCCCAGCCCAGCCCAGGGAGTGATACAGGAGGCACCCAAGTGTCTGTGGTTCAGGACGAGAATGAGTTTGTGACCATTGAATTGGAAGAGCATCATGGACACTGGCAGGAGTAAAATGAACTGACCGAGACTGCCTTAAAACCCCCCTCAGCTGGACCAAACTTCAGACAGGCCTCCCCCTGCCGCTAAGCCCTGAGCTCCCTTTCCTGAGAACATTTACTAAGAAAACTTATACTTGCAATTCTCTGCCTCTTTGAGATGTAAGACAAAACAAAACAACAACAAAAACTTTTTGCCATTTTTACAAACTTTGTAAAGCCAGCCAGTTTTACAAAGAAAAGCTAGTTTTCTTTGTCTTTCTCAAAGACCGGCAAGTCATGTCTTTGAAACGTAATTAACAAAGCAGACAGCAGCCCCATCTCCCAGCCTCTGTGGGACAGTAGGAGGCTGCCTTTGATGAAGTGTCTTTCTCCAACTTGTGAAACTACCTGCTGCCAGGAAGATATGACAAAGTTTCCCCCCCCAGCCTCACTTGGGTAAAGCCAGTTAGCAAACACATATGGCCTATGATCCCTCCCTCATCTGAGCTCTTCCTGTCTTTTATTTCAGCAGAACTAAGTGCAAATTGAGTTCGGTCTCCTCATTTTGCAGTAATCTTGAATGACGCTTTCCTTGCTTGTTTAACTTTGGTGAATTTCTTGCTTTGACAGAACCTAAAACTGAGTTTTCTGATGGAGGGTGCTGTGGGTAACCCAGCGAATGAGGTAACAGGGCAAGGGACAGCTAAAAGCAGGGCTGTGGAGGATCTCCGAACGTGAGGTAGAGAAGATGCCCTTGCACCAAGAGGAGCAGCTGGTCAAGGCAGTGAGGACAGTGGAGAGGAGCAACAACAGAGACTGGGGTGGAGCAAATGAGCAATGGCAAACATCCGCACTGGACACTTGACCGTGGTTTTGTGATTCTTTTGAGCTTCTGAACGATTGCGAGATAGCGATGGGGTCAGGAAAGTGAATATTTTTCAATGGAAACTTATTGTAGGTAGAGGTGCTCCTTTTTTGCAGTAATCTTCATACTTAAGGGATAAGTAAATCAATCCAAGTAATTTTTCATAGACTTTCACCCAGATAATGTAACACGGGAAGCTGAGTCCATTGTTTCTATTCTCTCTCTAATGTGCTTTCTACTCACATTTCTTGTTTCATAAAGGAAGAAACATTTTTTAAAAATTTGGAGGAAGAAGGATATTGAAATTGTCCCAGATTAAAAACCCAAGTTATCAGGACTTTAATGGGAGATATTTGAGAAATGGAGTAAGAAAGAGGGATCCAAAGCAGTGTATTTGATAAAAAGTACAACTAATAAAATAACCAGCATTTGTCAGATTTTGGCCATGAGGAAGGTAATGGAGGGTTGTCCAAAACACAGGAGTACGTTAAAAATGTGTAAGATGTATAAATCACCAGCTTTGGGAATTTATTATGAATTATTTGTGTTGGTTAAAAAGTGTATGGATATCATGTATAGACAACTTGAAACACAATGTTTGCAGGTTAGAGAATGGGTAGAGAAGACAAAAGAGATCAACAAATTAAATATCCTAGGAAATAAATACTCATCAGAGATAATTGGAGAACGTAGGGGAAAAAAACAACAGAATTTGGCTCTAAGAAAACTAAACAAAAGCCAAAAACCTTCCTATAAAGATATGTGTTAATTTGTAGTGGTAATGTTAATGACTGTTTCTTGTTTAAAAAAAAAAAGATTTAGGACCCAGCAGAGATGTTTGAGAGTTAAACGAAACACATATCCACTGCAGATGAGGTTAGCAAGAGCTAACCACCCAGCTTATCCTGGGTTTACGAGCTTCGTGTTTCTCCACTGGCACCTCCTCGGTGTTTGGGATGGGGCTCATTTGCTGGAGGACTTTTCTCATAATATGCTTTGCCCTCGTTTTTTGTTCTTTACTTGCTCTGTGCCTCAGAGAATGTGTGTCTTTTGCAGCTTTCCAGCAATATTCAATTACTACTTGTCCTCCAGACTTATTAGCTGGGTGATGGAGAGTGGGTGTGGGGTTCGCTGATGTTCTGATTTTGCCTCAGTCTTAGGCAGGCTCTGTGTGCTGGGGCATCAGGGCTGTGGTTCTCTACCTGTACACCCACGTTGCTGCCTCTCCTCTGTGGCTGTAGTTCAACTGCACAGTTTTGCCCCTCAGAAGACACTGGGCAATATCTGGAGACATTTTTGGCTATCATAGTTGGGCAGTGCTACTGGCATCCGGTGAGTAGAGGCCAGAGATGCTGTTCACTGCTTCAGCAGAGAAGGCAGCCCCACAACAGAGAGGCATCTACCTTAATTTTCTACAATGTCAAAGTCGAGAAACTGCCCTGGTGGGTAGAAGGAGTTGTGTTTGTTTATTTCTGCTTCCTTCCCCTAGCTGCAATGGGTTTTAACCAGTTCCATGAAGGCTATTGTTGTATTACTGTTGTTTATTTGTGTTTTCTTTCTTTTACTCTCCCTACCTTTTAGATTAAGGGGGGTTTTGTTCCATAAAGGAGATTAAGGTGAAGATTCCAAGCAGTGTTCCCTATCCTTCTGTAGCACCTGCTGTTAGGTGGAGAGTGAGAAAACAAGGCTTGCGATGGTGACAGAGCACACCCCCACGCCTAGCAGCCTCACGTTTTCTTGCTGGCCTGCATTCAGCCACCACCAATTCATCAACAGTTTTAGCTGAATTATTTTTACTGTGTTTGGCTGGCTGGGCCCCCAGAGAACAAATGTTCCATCCAGCTCAGTCTCTCCCCGTAGCCTCCTGTGTCTCCCCAGAGTCAGGGTTAGTTAAATGCTGTTTCCTTGGCTCTGTTGGGTTCAAATAGACTCGTGCACTTGCAGTTGGTCTGACATTATCTTTGTCGTAAGGGAAGGAGCAACGTTCTTTCTAGTTCCCAAAATCCCTAAGCAAATATTGGAAATTGACACCATCAAGTGTCTGCAGTAAAATTAACCATCAAGGAATACAACTTTCCAAAGCCCATAACTCCATCTCAACATTTTCAAGCTTGTTTTTGACCATAAAAATATTCCAAATGACTAGCCGTCTCCTGCATTTCTTTTCCCCGTCATGTGTCTGAGTAAATCAACCCATGCTTAACTGTAAATAACTTTCTCTTTATAACAATATCACTGGATATTTATATATGTTAAGAGAAATAAAATAAAATGTATTCATGCCTTCGTTGTGGCTTTGACTCGTTTTAAAACTTTACGATGTGGAAAGTGATCTGTTAGTACCTACCAGACCTGCCCTTTTCCGTGTCTCGTTCATCCCTTCGCAGCTGCACAGATGCACCGCCATGCCTGTGACTTAGGCAGCTTAAAACCTCATGGCTCCTGAAAGGGCTCTTTGAGAAATGTTGCAATTACAAATTTGCTTTTCCCACCCCCTCGACCCAGAGGTATTCTAAAATGGACTAGAAAATAGATGGGTGGCAGTAATGTCTTCCCTTTCTGGAGAATTCTAACTGTGCTTATGGGCAACTGTGGTTGGAAAAGGGTGGAGGGGGTCACCCCATTAACAGAGATTCCCACCGAAGGCGTTGAACACTCTCTGAAAATGTTTTCTTTCATCCTCTTCTCCACTCTCCTTTCCCTACATTTGTCTCCTTGTTTCGCTTTTCCTCAAAACTTGACAGAAATATTTTCATCTTCTTCAGTGAAATGAAAAGCCCCTTCTTCATAATGAAATTCCTTTTCCTTTTTTATTATTTCCAAGTCTTTAATAATTCTTTTAAATGTACTTAAACATGAAATTGAAGTCTGTGTGGTATTAATTGTATTTATTCAACCAAGACCATCATGCCTGAAGTTCTCTGTGTGGGAGGAACTCACTGTCAAAAGGGGATAATGACGAATCGCTGTGGGAAGTCTGAAAAGTATCTAAATCTATCAAAATGTCATGACCAAATTAAGGTTTAATTAAAAGCTCAAAAAATCACCTGATGTTAAATCTCAGAAAACTGTTTCAGAGAATAACTTTTTGCAATATTGGAATTCAGTGTTTTAATCTTGTATTAATCCCCATGTAACAAATTTGAATTTTAACTATAATTAATGCTTGACTTTTTTTTTGAAACTAGAATACTGGAAATATCAGAAATTTCATCCCTGGAAACTTACTATGCTATCCAGCTCTAATAAAATTCTGTTGACTTAACTGGTTCATAAAAGTCACCAAATGCTATCTGGGTATGGTTATGGCACTTCCAGCCGGGTAGACTCACCATAGACTCACCAATCTGTTCTCACTTAAATGACAAAGGAATGAGATGGGGAAACTAAATGACCATAAGATGACCATCAGACGGCAGGTCTTAATAGCAGGGGCCATGCATCATTATATTTGTATCTTCTCCCCTTTCACACACACACATAACTAAATAAAATGCTTTTAAAAGTCCAAGAAGTACTACAAAAAGCATACAAGTGTAATATAAATCGATGTGCTTCACTTTTCCAAAGGAATTTTTAATAAAGCCCTTGGTATTTTCGTATGGGTTGGGCACTGCCAACATCACAGTATCTGACACGCTCATGAACTGCTTCCTTTACTTGTCTTTCAACAGAACACCCTCTGCTGGTTTTCCTACCTCTTCTTCTCCCATCCTCTTGTCCACTCCTTCTTGTTCTCCTTTGCTGGCTTCCCTCACTTCCTTGCCTCCCTTCATTGGAGAAGCCATGGCAAGGGTCCATGAAATACTCTCTTTCATGTTTAGCTTCACTCTCCTCATGTCATGACTTTAACCATTATGTGTACATTGGTGAGGGATTATATTTGCAAGAGTTCTCTCCTGAACTCTAGATTCTTAGAGGGAACTGACTATTTAACATCTCCACTTAAATGTCTAATACACATCTTAAACCTAGTATCTCCCAAACTGATCAGTCTTTGCCTGCCAATTAATGACAATATCATTCTTCTGGTTGTTAAGGCTCAAATCCTTGGGCCATCCTTGATGTCTCTATCTGTGTGCCTCTATCCATTCAAACCTACAGTAAATCCAATACCTTCACATTAAAAATATGTCCATCATCTTACATCACTAAGGTAGACTTCTATCTGATCCTCACCACATAGACCTTGCACCCTTACTGTCTTTTCTGTAGACAGAACAGGGTACTCCTGTTAAAATATGTAACCATGACAACTCTTAACTCCGAACTCTTCAGTGCTTCATGCAGAATGGAACCCAAAGTCTGCATAGTGGTCTGATTTCCATCCTGATCTGGGCCCCCAATTTCCTCTTACCACCAATTTCCTATGTTGAAAAAAAAAACTTCTTAACATCCATGGCTGTATTATTTTTAAAAGGAAGGGTTTATTATGCCATTGCTAACAAACTAACAAACAACCAGTTTGGAGGCATGGAGTCTAAATCTCCAATAGCATGGCTACTTAGGAAAGGCAACGTGTCCATGGTCTTGGAGTTTGCAAGTGTTTTTATACATCGAGCAGGTGCAAGGGGAAAGAAAGGTGTAACCCATATGAATGAATTTACAGTAGTAGCTACAGGCAAAGGGGCAGGAGGTAGTGAAGTGGGGCCAGCTATGGGATAGGCACAGAGTCCGAATGAAGAAATCCCATGTGTAAAGTGTGAACAAGAAGCAGAAGCTCCTGGAACTGATGATGGATGACTAAAATAACCTGTGGAAAAAGCCACCTGAAAT
>PVKM010035354.1:0-15252 GCA_004027735.1 Carollia perspicillata | reverse complement strand
TACACCTCATGAAACTTCCAGTGTACGGGGAAACAAATTAGTGTGATTAATTTCTCATGGCTAAAATACAAGGTGTTATGGGAGTAGAGAAGTGAAGATTAAGTGGAGACCAGAAGATTGAATAGGATTTGCCTAGAAGAGAAAAGGTCATTGCAGGCGGAAGAAATAGCTTGTCAGAAGGCCCCGTGGAGGGCGAGAACAGAATACATGAGAGAAGTTCAGTCTGGGTGGAGGTGGAAAGTTCGCTCTGTGTCTCCTTTGGGCTTCCCTTCACATTTCTGCTTCCCGTATTGTCCTGTGAAGTCTTACAGAAAATACCTCATTACTTTAGAGAACTGAGTTTGAACATATTCTTTATCTCATGGCAAATAACTCTCTATCAAAAATGTTTTTGAATGAAAACATGGACTGTATGATAGTAAATTGTGTTGTTTTTCTGATTGTCTGACTATATTTTTAATCCTGACATAAATTATGTATCTTAGGTCTACTTCAGTCGTGACCACTTTAGCCATCCATTACCATTGTCTTGTTTCTAGGGGAGGGTTATGGTTATTTGTAAACAGTAGTTGGCAAAATCACTAAGGTTTGTTTTTAAAAATCATTATCTTTCAGGTCTACTTGCATTGTGGACACATATTTACGTTGAATTTATTTCTAAATATGACAAAGTTCATACTATTTTTTAGGTGAGAATTAATATTCCCAAACACAAACTAGAAAGACAGAAGTAACCTTTCTTATATGTTCTTACTCAATCCATGAAATTTATATGTTAATATCCATGAGATATAAACATGTAAAGTAAACAAGGAAGATTTTGAGGCTATGATGCTGACATAGATTTTAATTTCTCTGAATTCTCCCAACAAAACATATGGAGTGTTAACTCCAAAACATGAGATATAAACATGTAAAGTAAACAAGGAAGATTTTTGAGGCTATGGTGTTGACATAGATTTTAATTTCTCTGAATTCTCCCAACAAAACATATGGAGTGTTAACTCCAAAACACAGGGACAACATTGAGTCACAATTAGGTGACAAGCTATATCCATGACTCCCACCCCCCAAATGAGCAGGAAGGGATAGACCTTCCAAACTCATAACATGTGGTATCAGCAACTGTGCAGGAGATAGCCGAGGGAAGCAAGCAGGTACCTGATGGAGCTGAAACATTTTCAGATTGCTAACAGATAGTCACTGGAAAATGCAACAGGACAATTTGAGAATGCCAATTAAACCTGAGAGCAGATTTTCACATTCTAGCATAGCTGAGCACAATAAGTTCATGGTCAGGGACTGGAATATTCAGGGCCCTATGATCTCTTAAAAATTAATGGAACTCCCTTCCATGATTAAGTTTCCTTCTGAGAAAAAACACTCCCAATCGAGCATTGTAGGGACAAAGTAATGAGGAGGTCCAGATGAAAGTGAAGGAGAGGAACCAGGAGGTCTTAGAAGGCCATCAGCCACGGTTCTGAAATACAGCTTAAAACTGTAAGTTACAAAGGTTTCTAAATCATATCTTTCTTTAATAGTTAAGAAAACAGATTTCACATAAAAATTAGCAGTATAAAATGATTAAGATTTAGCCTCATAGTTATTTTTTTAGAAAAGAGAATAAGTAGCAAAATAGTGTGTCTATAGACAATACATGTCAGAAAAATATTCCCTCAAAAGATGATATATATCTATATTCCTATTTCTAACTTCTGTTTTCTACCTATAGCTATATAATGAACCAAAATAAATGACACAATATATTAAATGACACAACATATTAAAAATAACCTACATGAAATTAGAAATTCAAAAAGAGGGTGATGTATTCAGGCAAAAATTTTAAAAACCGTTTAAATATGAAGACTAGACTAGAAGGAATGCAAGATCAAATAAGCATAACAGATAATGCCTTTGAAGATAAAAGGGAGAAAAATTTAAATGCCAGAAAAAAAGAAGAGATAAGAAGGATTTCAGAGAAAGTTACAAGAAAATAGGCAAAGACTATTTAATATGTGCATATTAGGGGCCCTTGAAGAAACCAAAGTAAAGAACAGAGCAAATAATAAAAACTAAAATTAAAAAAACATTGAAGTTAAAAACAAAGAATTGAAACTGCATATTGAATGACCAAATTATACGCTCTCTTAAACATTGCCCCAGAACAACCAACAACACATAGTCTGTAAAATTATTGGTCTTAAAAATATATATATATATATTTGGGGACATCCAGGTACAAAATGTCAAATTACTTAGAAAGAAAAGAAAATTAGATGACCAATAAAACCACAGTGCACATATTAAAGATGCTGTTGGCCAAGAATTTTGTATTTAGCCAACTTGATTTTTCAAGTGTAAAGGCTTTAAAGTGCTGTCAACATGTAAGAATTCGGAGAATATTGCTCCCAGGAGTCCTTCCTGAGGAATTTACAAGAGAATGAGCTTCAGACAACTGACGTGACTAGTAGTGATACGTAGACATAGCACTGGTGCTGATAGTAAACACCTTCGTGTTTACTAACAGAGCTGAATACAAGGAAGGGAAACACAGATACCCCAAAACTGGAAAGCTGGGAAGCCAAACTGCAGTGCTAAGTGATGTGCACTTCGGTGATAATATTATAAGCCAAAAGGTGGAGAATACCATAAAATTCAGAATGGCCGTTACATTTGGGGGCAAAAGAGAGGCGTGTGACCGGTGGGGAGATGCGGGTGGGCTCTGGAGCTGCTGGTGTGTTCCAATGACCTGGGTCGTGTCCAGGAATGTTTGCCTTGCTGTAATTCACTCAGCTATACTTCGTTTTATGGGATTTTTATGTATCTGTACTATATTTTACCATGAGAAGTATTTTTTAAAATTTATTTTTGAAGTTTAATGATACTTCCAATAATGAATATGAAGACAGCTATATATAGAAAAATAACTACCTCTGAAAAGTAGAGATAAAAGAAAGTGTTATAGCAATTTTCTCTAAAGTCCCAAAGGCCTTCATTACGAGCATCTTAGAATGCAATGCATTGCAAAATAATAATAATAATAATAATAATAATAATAATAATAAATATTATCATTTATGAAAGCTAATTTGCATAGGAGGTCAAATTCTGCTTAATTAATTTCATCTGAGCAAGAATTGGATGCCAGTTTAAGTTACTGATGTGAAAGATTTAAATATAAACTTTATTTTCCCTCATGACGAGTTATCTGATTTTTTGTTGATCATCATTTTGCCTTCGCATAAACATTTGGCTCTAATTGACCTTAATAGAGGGAAAGGGAATTGATCATCTGGTGCTGTTGTTATAATTTGATTTACGAAATTTGTACATTACATTGTTAAGTATTCCCTGGTATCTGAGCAATAAATACGAGTAGAAGCCAAATTTGACAGTCAACATTGTTATGGTATTAGGAAGTATAGCGGCAATGTTCGGTAACAACAGACTGCCCACGTACGATAACGTAAGGGAAGTACTACAGACTGCTGAGTCAAGGAAACTTGGGTTTGCAGCCTGATTGTTCTACCTCAGTTTCCTTACCTCTAAAATGGGGGTAAAGATTCTTATAAGAATCGAGAAAAAATCCAGAAAATGATGGTAAAGCATTTAGCCCAATACTTAGCACATCAGAGATGCTTCGTAAAAAATTGTTTTCTTGCTCCAATAGTAACAGCTGCCTGTGCTGTCTGCACAGAGTACAACCAAGGAAGCAATGGGGTTCAGGCTTGTGGAGATGCAACTACATTATTAGGGTATCTTACAAATTTCCTCAAATGATTTCTAGAGGAGCACAAGACACAGAAGTTCTTTTTCCTTTCATTCATGAGATGACCTCATACTCAAGTGGTTTTGTTGGCAGCAACTTTAATGACAATGAACCCTGATATTACAGAGGAAACCCCAGGGACTGAGACTTGGCTGATAACATAAGCTGGGGTTCACAATGGCTGAAAGAACACAGCTTGTAACTCTGCTTAGGAAACCCTAATACTCACAAAAACACACATTTTAAAGGCCCCTGCCCCGAGTCAAACACTGTGCTTGGTACTAAATCTTGAAACAGCTCATTAAGAAATCCCCGTGTGACCTTTTTACAAAGCAGGATGGAATTACAACTAAATTCAGAACTCAGACAAGTTTTCTTTGCCTTCTTCCCAAGTCTGAATTGCTTTTAGGTTTTGTTTTGATTTTTTTCATAACTCAGAAGCCATTTTTATTCAGGATAGGCTCTGTGGTTTTCTCAAGCAATTTATTGGCTAGAACTTCAACAAAATGGGTAAACTTGTTCTTTTCTTTCCCTGTTCAGCCTCCACACTTCACAAATGTTTTCTGCTAACATGTATATCAGCCGAGTAGCTGCCTCCAAGTCAGCTTTGGAGGCAGTGCTAATGGTAGTAGCAATTTCTAAGGGCCCAGATGCCAAGAAATAATAATATTTTTCACTTACACCCCCTTATCTCTAATACAACCTCACGTGTGATACGCTGCCGCGCTGGCATACAGAAATGCTAGCAGAAATACTTGTAGTCCTCAGAAGCCATTTCAGTTTCCCTAATTCTTAACTGGACTGGCTGGCATACTTGACAAAAAACCCACTAAAAACATTTTCTGTCTGACATTTTATTCATCTCATGAAGCCTCCATGCAAGGCACTCATGCTG
This sequence comes from Carollia perspicillata, assembly GCA_004027735.1. Lineage (NCBI taxonomy): Eukaryota > Metazoa > Chordata > Mammalia > Chiroptera > Phyllostomidae > Carollia > Carollia perspicillata. Next base: position 10,585 of record PVKM010035354.1, on the reverse strand, counting down.
AGGCAAAGCTGGGCAGTAGTAGTAGAATTTTACATTTTTTCTAGCAAATTTTTATCCAAAGGTCTCAATGGGCATGACAGGTATCCCAACACTCCTATGGACAGAGAAAAGCAAGTCCTCAGTTGAGAGTCTCAGAGCTCCAGGGGATTAAATGAAAGGTTTGGATCAACTTGTCACTTCCAAATAACTGGTGGAGAAGGCATGAATATATTCTATTTCCATTGTTCCTTTGGGCAGCTCTCTGGGCAGTAATGGAATACAGATGCTTTGGGGCATTGGCTCCCCAACTCTTGTTTTGGAGCTAAGTGTTCCACACTATTTATTTATATTTTCTCTACAATGTGTGGCTGTATAAGTTTTTTCAGCGATTGCACAGCTTCCATGTTTGTTTCTACAAGAGAAAATTCAAGTATCACCAACATCCATAAGTTTCTTTTCTTTTACCCATTTTCTTCATTGTCTCTTACTGTTTTTACTTTGTTCCTAATGCTAGTGTTTCAGAAAAAACTATTTTTTAATTTTCCCCTCATTGTTCTTACTAGTCTAATCATTACTACAAGTATATTAATGCAACTTGCTCATGCCAGCAAATAAAATATTTTTTGACAGAGGGAAATCTGATCCTCTGGGCTTTATTCTGGAAAGAAGTTGGTCTTGCTAGTTAAGGCTGAAATTTTTAATATCTCCAACTGACTTTATAATGAAGAAGGGTGACTCAGAGTCAGTCTTGAGGTTAATTTTCTAACTCAGGATTGGTAAGTGTCAACAATGCTAAGAAAGAATTTTTGGTGTTTTGCCCAATGGATGCCCTCAATCTCTTAGCATATATTCCCTTTCATTAAAATTTCCTGAGAGAGGAGTGTGGGCACTGAGCAAGTACTGCTTCCTGTTGGGTTAAATTATGTCATAAAATTCAGACAACTTCTTCAATAAAGAAAGCCATTTTTATCGATTTTTTTGGCAGGGGTCAGGGACTTGGGATGAGATATTTGGCCTCAGTCTGTAAAAACTACATGACCCTGAGTCAAAGGTTTAAATCCTTCTAAAGAAGTTATCATTTTATATACTGTCCCACAAATATACATACATATTTGATACATATTTGATGACAATGGAAGTTTCTTTATCAACTTATTCTTTTCTCCCAGGAATGCTTTCATCATCAAGGCATTAGGATACTGAGCATTTTACATGGTTGTGTGAAAAAAGTATTGCCTAGACCAGGGGTGTCAAACTCATTTTCACCGGCGGCCACATCAGCCTCACGGTTGCCTTCAAGGGGCCAAATATAATTTCAACTCCTTAACAGTTAAGGAGTAGTTACATTTATACAGTCCTGAAATTATTTTGGCCCTTTGAAGGCCACTGGGAGGCTGATGTGGCTCCAGATGAAGTTGAGCTTGACACCCCTGGGCTAGACGATGCAGTGACAAAATAATGGCAAGCATCTGAGATAAAAGAGATGTGGGTGATGGATGACATGCACTTTTGTCCCCAATGTTATTATCATTTTTGATTTAGAAGTTGAACATAATCTCATAATTATAAAATGCTCTCATGATTATTGCATTCATTTGCTGCTTTGTAGTCTTCTAAAAGCATCTAGGCATGCATTTATTCATTAAACATTTATTTGCCCACTATATACCAAGACTGCACAAAATGCTGGAACCTACTGTTTTTGTTCACGCAGTCAACAATTTAATAATTGAGATGACAGCCAAAAACCAAAATTAGATATACTTTTCATTTTAGATCAATGCAATTCGAATTCTCCAAAGATGACCCTATTTGAATGGAAAAGTGCTAGGTGGGTATTGGTTCCCAAGGGAGGTGTGTGTAAAATAACACCTCACTGTTGACTGGTTTTGGCATCTAAGCAAGAGTGGAAACCAGGCTCCTTGAAAAATCTGCATGAAAACCAAAGTTTACCTTTAACTTTACCCACTTTCCATTCTCTATCCCTCTCCTAAGTCTGGCAAGTCCCTCTCACTCATTATTTATTGCCTTCAGTCATTATGTACACTTACTCGCCAAGCAATTATTTTTCAAACAAGCAGAAAGCACTGTGCCAGTGGAGAAACAAAGATAGCAAAGGGAGGGGCCCTGGCTAAGGCAGCTACTAGCTCTATTGTGAAGGTGAGTCATGTCCACGCATTGGCACGGGACAAAGACGAACATGATAAATGCCATTTAGCGTACCTAACTGTGAGAGCTGAGAGGATGTGTAGCACCCGAGTTATTTGCCAGTTGAGACTTGCCTTCTCTTGAAGGACACTTCCTGTCAGCCAGAGGTTTGTACCTGTTGCTGCACATCAGAATCACCTACAGTTTAAAAAATTCCTGACACTCAGGCCAAATCCAAGTCCTGCTAAAAAAAACCCTCTGAAGAGTGGACCCAAACATCAGTATATTTTCTAAGTTGACTATTTCAATGTGCAGCCTCAGTTGAGAATCATTGTCACCCAAACTACAATGTCTTTCCCCCACATTACTGTGGAAAGGAGCAGAAGAGAAAAATAACTTCAGGGAAAATGCTCTTACCATTTTCTTAACAACAACAACTAAACCCACAGATAAGCAAAAAATACAAAGCAACGGCACTGAAACTGTCTTCTTCCGTAGCTTTTTAAGCTAGGAAATGGAAAAGAGTCCCCCCACCCTTAAAAAAAGGAGAGATCTTGATGATGGTGCTGAGAGAAGCGGTGAGGTGGCAAGAAAGGCACCTGTGGCCTGTGGCATCGTTGGAGAGATTCAGGAGAGAAGTGTGATCACCTGTGGAAGGTGAGCCTGAGCACTGGCAGGCTAAACCTCTCTGGTTTGATGCACTGGGCTTGGACAAAGGACATGGAATAATAGTAGGAGGTCTGATTTATTTTGACAAGGAACCTTTAGTCTTTATTCCAATAAATTTCACAATATTAAATCAGTGGCCAAATTATTTTGTTACTATTCGTAACAACAAAACAAAACAAAATGCAAGTCATAAATCAGGATGCAGAATCGACCCTTTTGTGATGGGTGGGGCAGGAGTAACAGAACTACAATGAAGAGCCCCCAGTTTGGCCACTGTTATGAAGTTGTCCAACATGTTGGCATAGATACAAAAAGTCTGCTGTCAGCAAGTGAAAGCTAAGTGCAACAATGTAGAAGATATTTATTTTGAAATGTTCTGTTTACATCCAGTGCCTGAAAGCATCTTTTCCATGCTCTTCCTTTATATTATCGATGGTGGATTAGGAAGCCAAGGGGATTAGGAAGCCAAGGGGACAGAAAAGACTCAGATCCCAGCTCTGGTTCCTTTTGGATTAGGAAGCCAAGGGGACAGAAAAGACTCAGATCCCAGCTCTGGTTCCTTTTTAACTGTGTGTTGGGAATGTGGGTTATGGTTTAATTCTCTGGGCTTCAGGTTCCTTAGAGTGAAATGGAAGATAGTATCTACTTCAGCAAATTGTGAAAATTAAGTAAAGAACAAATAATACAGTTGAGGCTTTTAGTAATTTCAAGGCTTTTCCTCCTTTTATTCTTTGCCTGTGACTGCTGTGATCCCTAAGGCCATTCAAATTCTCACAGATGTAGGGAATGTACACATTTTACGAGACATTCTTGGAGCAGTGGTAGGGGCTGGGTCATTCAAGTCTAAATAGGATAGCATCTCCTGCAATTAATTAACTTGCTAAAATCACTGGGGGCAAGTAACTGAGTTGTTCAATCCTCTGTTTATTAACAGATGAGGTCTTACCATGGATTCTGGCGGCCAACTCGAAGGCCTGCAGGGCTAGGGCAGGCCTTTGGCAGCCTGGGGAGTGAGCACATGCTGTCTTCAAGGAGCAGCCTCTACTTTGGACCAGTAGGTTGTCAGCATGCAGGAATTCAGGCTCAGTTGTTGCCACACTTGATTTTCTCAACAACTGTCAGATCCATATGTAATGTAACATCTCCCAGTTTTTAAGTATTGACGACTAACATCATTTTCTTTGCACATCACGTAGGCCCAGCAAAACACATCTAAATACAGTCTGTGTGCTACCAGTTTCCAACCTTTGGATTTTGAAGGTCCCTTCTCCTTCCAATGCCCTCTACTCTACGAGCCCAGGAATCATTGTCCTCATCGCACATGAGAGGCTCACCCTAAAGACTAGGAATGAAGTCATGCCCCCACTTCCAGGTAAGTATTTTCTGTTGTTAGTGTTTCCCCATTCATAATTAGTTTTACCTCCCAGCAATTCTTATGCAAACCGCTTCTTGTTCCAAAGTTAGAATGAATTATACTTCCTGTTACTTGCTTAAGTTCACAGACTGAATTTTCTGCGTGTTAATTTTGTCTTTTTATTTTTAAACACATCTGGTGGCTGGATTCAATCCCCCAGGGCCCGATTTTATTTTTCACCAACTCTTGGGAGGTAAAACTTTCATGACTTTTAACATTTGTAGAGCTGAATATTTTATAAAAATCTTGAGGAAACACAGTCTTCTATCCCACCTGTTACGGACTGAATTGTGTCTCTCCACAATTTACACGAGGAAGCCCTAACTAGCCCTCAGTGTGACTCTATTGGGAGAGAGCGCCTGTAAGGAGGCAATCAAGGTGAAGTTCCAAGTGTGGGGCCTCTGGGCCTGGTAAGAAGAGGAGCAGACACTGGGAGTGTGGGTGCACAGAAGAAAGCCCACGTGAGGAGACGTGAGAAAGTGGCCATCTGCAGGCCAGGAGGAGAGGTCTCCCCAGAAGCCAACCCTGCTGGCACTTTGATCTTGAACTTCTGGCCTTCCAAACTGCGAGGAAGTAAATTCCTGATCTTTAAGCCACCCGGTCTATGTTATTCTCTTATGGCAGCTCAGGCAAACTAATATACACCTATAACTAGCTGATGTCTTTCGACTTGTAGACCTCTTAAGAATTCCAGTGATTCTCAGAGAAATCTCACATTTAGACTCAGCTTCTTAGCTGACTTTCTGCTCAAGATAGTCTGGAAATTTCTGTATCTCCAACCCAAACTGTACCCCTTCTGAGAAATATATTAAACTTTATATATAATGTCAGAATATAAACTATGTGGTAACTCACCCATAAAATGTGAGATAAAGAAAACCAATCCTTTTCCCAAGTTTTAAAATTTCTCCTCGTCTGCTGGATGCTCCTGTGAGTCGCACTATGCCTACTTTCTTGAGGCTGGAGAGCCACTTGTGTGCATGTTCATCGCTTGTTAAAACATCTTCAAAATCCAGAGTAGGCAGCTGGAGTTCTGAGCCCCAGTACTGACATTCTGTGAATTAAGAAAATAAAGAAACCAGATGGGATTACACTGTTTTTAAACACAATGATAACCTCAGAGGAGGGACAAGTCCATAAAGTTGACCTTTGACTTATCATGGACTTTATTAAATTTTAGTCATATTACCAATGCCCAAGTTACCATATTTTCCCCCTGGAACCTGCTAGTCTACTTATATGGACCCTGTTTACTACTATGCCTGATCCATGACAGGTACTCATTACATCACATTTGTTGAAAGAGTGTAAAGTAGCTTATGGATGGCTCTTGATCTGTGTGTACTTAAAACTTCTCTGTCTGGACACTGTTTAGAAATAAATGTGAATACTGTGTTTTAGCAACCAAGTCTTATTGCTGAATTCCAAGTAGATGATAAAATCGGAACGGTGAACTAGAACATCACATGCCTCGTCCTGGGAGTGGGGGAAGTGTTTCCCATGAGAGGTACAGTTCCTTCTTTCTTATTTCATCTGATAAGAAGCTTTCTCTGGGGTCGACTTGTACTTTGGAGTCAACAAAATCTGGCTATGGGGAAGAAAAGATAAAAAGTGTGGTCCTGGGGTGCTCAGACATCTTGGTGACAAAGCCACAGGAGACAAAATTAAATGCATTTTTTGATTCTTTATGATTAAATTGCTCATTAAAATGTGTACTTAAAAGAAAACGCAAAGGAAAACAAATATAAAAAATAATTTGTCTGTAAACCAGGATCTCCCAAAGGAGGTGGGACACAAAGAAAATAACCCAGATATTACAACTGCATTCAGAAAAGACTTAAGTGTAGCTAATTCATTTAATTTCTTTATTTTTCAGGAATAAATTTGCATTAGGAAGGCAAACCTTCCTAACAAGTGACAGCATGAGAATTTATGATCTCAATACCATCTAAGCAATGTCTCACTTTTCTAACTGGGGAATAGTTGTCATGCTAGAGAACACAACCTGAACACTCCCCTTCCCAGTTATGAATGAGGAATGGGTCAGCATCCCCTTGTTGTAGTTGTAGACTGGAAATCGTTCCCTTTGATGTCAACATGGCTATTTCTGCAGAAACAAGGATTTCTTGGGAGTCAGATAGTGGTCTTAGGAACGAAAAGATACAGGCAGGTGCAGGAAGCCACTTCCTGCTCTTCTAGCAGCTAGTGACATAAGGACATTTGCAGAAGTGAGTAGGTGTGTGTATTGTGGGAAGACCCAGGCAGACTATGCATGCATGTATTACCAAAGTTTCTGGGTCATTAAGCCTAATAGCTTGCATGAGGCAGAACTTCTGGGGCCTAAATTGCAATCTGTAAATTAGGCCTTCCTGGTTACTAGATTCTTTTTGGACTATATTTATGTTCTTTAGTATTGAATACATTCCACAGGCCAAAGTGACTTATTGTATCTTCTCAGGAAGTCGAGTTTATATCCAGCTAATGATTCCTAACTGCTCCTTTTAACGCTTCTCTCTCTTTGGGACCAACCAGACCTCAGAGAACAATAACCTTCTTTCTTTCTTCTTATCTTTTTTTAAAGCATTGCTTATTGAGTGCTTCTTACATTTGAGAGAACCTTAGAATTTAATATCAACCAAATCACTTGGGCAAAGAGAAACAGCTCAGCACATGGGTCGGTTTGTATCACACCAAAGGGGGTTGGCTGAGGCAATAACAGACAATGAGGTGTGAGGGTTTGGGGATAATGATCATACTGTTTTATTTTTGGAGAAGGGGTGGTTTAAAATACAAACTCTTGGTAGTCCTTGATTATATCAGCTACTTAATAATTTTTCATTGGTTTATCTTTTCAATAAGCCTAATATTTTACCACGTTGTAAGACACTGTGCTAAGCAACAGGTTTTATGTTGCTCATCATCTGTGGGAGAACAGGACATGGGAACTGACACTTAAAATACAATGTGATAGATGCTGTAGTTGAAATATGTTCAGGACACCACAGAGGTATCCAATATTCTGGCCCCTTATGCTCCTTCTAGGGTGCTAGCTACTCTTTTACATGCATCAAGGGCTCCAGGTCTGTTTCTCATGCCTCAACTATTCCTTCTAAAATCAAACAGGACTGGTTTTACATGAAAGAGACTCTTTTCAAAGGGGCGATCTGCTTGACTTTGTTCTCAACGTTCAGTTATGTGGTTGTTTGCTTTGCCATCCCATTTGTTCTTTCTATTTAAAGTTTCCAGATTGTAGTATCTGATACCAATCGAGAGAGTCTGCAGAAAGAAAGTGATAAATGTTATAAATAATGCTTATTGGCTGCCTAACTAGACAAGTCATTTGGCTTCCAGTTAGGAGAAAAATTTCCTGGGCAAATGTCAGTGTTAAGGACATAATAACAAATCACCATCTCCTCTTTCCAAAGCTTACTCTAAGTAGATGATAGCTAGAAACTTAAACAGTATTTAAAACAGCTTTAGCTTATTGACCCCAAATGAAAAGCACAAGCCCATAGAGGATTTGAGGGGGATGGATGTGATGTTGGAGACTCCTCCGGTGTTTGCACACTGACTAGGATTTCCCATCGTTATCAGTTCTCACTATTGAACAGCAGGTTGTCTAAACCACAACTGAGGGGCCTCCTAGTTCTCAGACACTGTGATAACCTGGCTGAGGGCAAGTTTTTCATCTTGTGTAGACTGTCAGATAGATTAGTATCATCCACACGGCCATATAGCAAATGGGTTATCTTGATTACAAAGAGGTAAATAATCTATTGATGAACCCTTGCGGTAATATTTAGAAGAATGCCTTGTGTCCTGTAGAGAACAAACCAGCCCGGAGAGTTGGTGTCGGTCCAAGGCTGCAGTGTGGTCCAGGAGGACTTCTGAGATGATGGAAATATTCTGTGTCTCTGCTGTCTAGTACTGTAGCTATTTGCACTGATGTATGGCTATTGAGACTGGACATGCAGCAAATGGAACTGAGGAGCTAAATTTTTTATTTAATATTAACTAACTTAAATAGTCACATGTGACTGGTACTGTATGAGACAGGACATGAATAAATTAAGAGCCCAGAGGCAAAGAGGCCTGGCTTTAAATAATTTTCCTGACTCTTACCAGCTAGTTTCTTGGTCTCTTCTCTGAGCCTCTGTCTCATAATTTATAAAACAGCCCTAGTTATATTTACATTGCGGGTCTTTCATTACCACGCAGTGAGATCATACAAGGAGCCACATACAGTGCCTGGCACATAGCAGGCTAATAATAACAACAACAACAACAATAATAATAGCTAATATTTGCTGAGCACTTTTGTAGGTGTCGGGAACAGTGCTAGGTGCTTCCTGTATATTATTTCTTTTAACATCCACAATAAATAGATGCAACAGATGCTTTCAGTATTTTCATGTTACAGGAAAGGGAGCAGAGATCCAAGTCCTGTTGTTAATGATTTGCAGAGCTAGTTAGTCACATCCAGGTGGCTGATTCCAAAATCTGTAATTTTATCAGCTGTGCAGGAACATTTGCGGCCTTGAAATACCGTTATCCCATGCATTTTTGCGTTCTGCGTCTGATAATGTGCATAGCTTTTCCTGTCCCTTATGAAGGAAATCTACCAGACAAAGAAGCAAAATAGAACTAGGAACACTTTGTCTGAACTTGCTCAAGCATGGGTGTTGAAAGATAAACCTTGGCTCCTCGGCAGCGCTTCAAACGCAGAGAAAACATCGTGAGTCGCCCCGTTGCACAACCGCGCAGCAGGACCGCCTTTCACTTTCTGTGAGAGGAGCCGAGGAGCCGGGGCTGAAAGGCCGGCCAGCTTCTTCTAAGCTACGCCGCGGTATTTCAGTGATCCGGGTCAGTTTGGTTTTATGTAAGGCCATCATCACTTTCAGAGTCTGGTGACTGTGGTGAGGACATATAATAAAGACTGAAAAAAAAACCATTTTCACTGGATGTAAGTGTTTTTAAAACTTCGAGTTTCTATTTCGACTGCTTTGTGGATTTCAGAAGCACCTGCTTTGGGCACGCACGGACCACATCTGTACGCACTCATCTGTAAGCACATCTGTAAGCACATCTGTAAGCACGTTTCAGTGAGTTTGTTTCTACGCGAGTCCCCTTCTCACTACAGACTAACACTCGCACAGACACAACATGCTCTCCAGCACACGAGTGAGCACACAAAACACCCTCGTTTTAAAAACACAGAGTGAGTCAGAGTCTTCCAATAAGTGTTTTACTTTACATGACCAAGATACCTGCTATAATGCAAGGCTAGCAACACTGTAGCCAGCATAGTAGGTACTATAAGTAATTCAGGTTTATAGGATTTTACTTTCAGAAAGTGTTTACAAAAATCTTTTAAGTTCAGCAAAGTTTGCAATTCTCTGACTCTAGGGCTCATTTTGGGGTGCCCTGGTGGGAGCTTGGCAGAGATCCGAGACCAAGGCCACAGCCCTCTGCAGAACTCGAGTCTCACTATGAGCCACCCAGATACTTGGTGACACTAACTGTGACTTTCAGAGACAGCATGGTGACCAATTTCCAAATCTACCATAGCACTCCAAATATAAGCCACTCTACTTTTCACGTGAGATAAGCTACATTTTATTAGCTGCCAGCAAAATCATTCTATGATACCTGCCCAGAAACCTTAACATTGACATTGTAATTTATAAGCATTTTTTCAGTCTCCTCCAACTGCAAAGCATAACTCCTGGGGACCCAAAAGAAAACACATTCGGCTAGAGTAAATTATTTGTCAGGAAAATACATTAAAAGCAAATTTAAATTTCACACTTGGGTCTGGATACATAAACAGTATGGAAAATGACGGAATATTGAAGGCATGAGCCACCTTGTCTAATTTAACTTATGGCCCTACTAATAAATACTTCCTTCGAACATGTGCTTCACACATCATAAAGTTTACGAACAGGCTACATGCTGGCTCTCAAGAAACCATTTGTACAAGATTTCCTTCTTGGGGTTAAGAATCACATTCCTGAATCCTAAATTGTATTTTAGGAAAGGAAAGGACACAAAGAAGCTCTTCACTTACAGACTCTCGAGTGCAGCATGCTGAGTTGCAATGTGTTATTTCAAGAGTTTAGGGCCTTCTGTCCACCTGTAATGAACTGTGCTGTTGGCTCTGAAGTAGTGAATACAATGTGCTGGGCATCTGCCAATGTCTTACTATCTTTTCTATGAATACCTCGTAGGGGTCTGGTCCTTCCCCGCCCCAGAAAAAAAAAATCTGACCCCTACCAGAGGAAAGGCACCTGAGGAGAATCTGGGCTTTGATTCTTTTCTCTGCACTAAGGGGGCCCAGCCACCTTCGCATGTGCTTTTACTTCTTGTCTAGTG
>PVKM010035353.1:0-15208 GCA_004027735.1 Carollia perspicillata | reverse complement strand
AGATCATCTGGGCTTTTTAAAACGTTTTCATTTTGCAAGAGGGCTGCCAGCACTTGGGACCAAGTAGAAGGCTTCAGATGTCCCAATTCACAAAGCTCTTTCCTTGCCCTTTTCTGAATGCAAGACAACTTATGACAGCCAAACACATCGCAGAAAGGGACTGTCGGCCAGCAGGTCTCCTGCTCCCTGGTGGGGTGTGGGAGCAAACTCTCTGTCTTTGTCTTACCTGTCAGTGTGAAGGGAAATGCATCTCAGCCTAGTATCTTATATTCTAGAATATTGTTGCTTCCCGCCACCCCCCCCCCCTTGGAGTTCCATATGTATTGATTTCTTTTAAACTCAGAACAATTCTGAAATAGGCAGGACAGGTATTATTGTCTCCTTTGGACAAACAACAGAATAAATTGGCCTCCTGTCCCCAGTGTAAGGAGAAAACATGCCATGCGTGTGCTTCTTCTTCGCCCCCAGCAGCCACCTGCCATCTGAGCTGGGCTTGCTGGGCTCCCTCTCCTGGGCCTGGCCTCCCTTGGTTTGGGGAAACTGCATGCCACACCGAGCAGGCCTGCACCCTGGGCTCACATTTTTATAGCAGGTGCCTTTATAGCAGGTGTCTGCCAGAAATTCTCTCTTGAACAAAGTGTTAGTTGATTAAAGTGGCCATGTGCATTGTACTCATGCTCTCCAAAGACTTCCTGAACTAGAAGTACCCCAGAAGTAATAGGTATATTTCCCACACCATGGAGCAGTGGATGTTAAAAGTGTTATATAGACCTTAATTTATTAAGGCTAAAATGTTACACCTATTTTTAAAATTAGAGCCAAAGAAGGCAAACACACACTTGTTGGGGACACACATGGTTCCCTCTGGGGAGGGTTAGGTATCTCTCACCACTCTGCAACTTAGAGTCTATGCACCAAAGTGAGGTGCCCGTGAGTAACAAGAGCGTAAGACCAGAAGCCCAGGGAGATGATATCCAAAGGCATTCAGACCCAAGAATGGGCAACTCCAAGAAACAAAGCCAAGTGTAGATGAAGAAGGGGCCCAAAGCCTTGGCCACTGTTGATGACAGGCCCTCCATGAAGAAGACCACAGCTGTCTCACTTACTTTCTTGATGGAACCCCCAGTCACTGAAAGTCATGGCCAAGGTTGCACATGTAAAGGACAGTCCTCTGGGCACCCACTTCCTAAGGCTTCTTGGCATCAGAGCAGCTCCCAGGCATGGCTGTCCTTAGCCCACCAGAGTGAAATAATTAGCTTTCTGTGGTTAAAATGCTGTTTATTCCCAGGAGCCTCTTTGCTGCATCTTTGACAGGCTGGCATCGGCCAGTGCTCTAGGCTGGCGGGTCTGCCCTCCCATGGGTGTGAGTTACAGTGACTGCCACCCCTGCGAAGTGAGGAGATGGGAAACCCCTTCCCTGTCTCATCTGTGCTCCTGTGTGGGGCTATTAATAGCAGACCTCTCGCTGTAATAGGGAACAAAGGCAGTCAAAAACGTTTATGCATGAGGTTGACAGTGTCACAGGAATTTTGAGTGTTTTAGTTCAGTACGTCCATCCAGAGAGACTGCTGAGAGGAGGAAGCAAGCAGACAGACACAGATAGCAGACTGATGGGGGCTGGACGCCTGCCCTGGGCTCTGCAGGCTGCTGGGCCTTTACCTGAATTGGTGCCATTGATTTTCACAACAGCCTGTGAGGTGGATGCTTGTTCTTTATTCATTTAATTCATAGGAAATTGAAGCTCAGGGACATTAGAGAACCTGTGGGAAGTGGCCCGACTCATTACTGAGAGAGCCGCTGAGATCCGAACTCTGGTCATTTATCTCTGAGGCTCACGATCTCACTGCTCTACCAGAGGTTCTCCAGCCTTAACGGGAGTCCTGACTCGTGGGGCAGGGGGTGGGGCTCCACTCGCAGGTTCCGGATGGTCCCCTCTCCGGAGATGGCCATTAAGCTGGCAGCCACTGTGGTTTTGGTGGGGGTGACACATGAACTGATTTTGAGAAATTGAGTCCCATGGCACACTTGCTTCTTGGGCTTTCTAGGAAAACGTGGAAAACCTGAAGGATGCACATCCCCTGAGAAGTGACGGAGCCAAGTACGGTTTTCACCTCTGTACTAGAAAAGCACGTGGCGAAGCCAGTCCCCTGGGTATCTCTAAAGCAGCCCTCCAGATCCGGTTAGAGAGCCCCACCCATGAGCAGGCTCGTAACCTTGGGCCTACTTCTTTCAGACTTTTCTGCATTTCTGTTTCTTCTCCACTACAGAAACTCCCTTCAAAATTTCCATCCTGTTCATCTTTGGCCATGGAAATAAATAGAATATGGGCATCTGTTATTACCGTGGTTTGTTCTTTGCATTCAAAGACAGCGTTCCCGTTCTGCATTTCCACCTTCCGCAGTGGAAGGCTGCTCTGTGGTGCTGTGGAGTCCCCGTCCCTAATGTATGTATGTGTGTATGCGCGTCTCCCACAGGCCAGAGTAGTGGCTTACGAGGGTGCAGGGGGGCGGGGGGACGAGGACTAGAGAGGTGCTTCCTATGACTAACTTCTCCAAAAGTGCCACTTGTCCAACAGATTTTTTAAGGCCATTAGTTGACATGAAAGTTATTAAATTTGTGATGGAAACACATTAGGAAATAGCATGAAAGCAAAAGCTACGTGCTCAGTAATTGACTGAAACAGCAGGGATTGGGCAGTGAGACCACTGGAGAAGGTCATCCAAAGTGCAGGCCCCACCCCCAGACCCACCTCCGCGAGGTAGGACCTGCTCATGTGTGCCTGGAGCTGCTATGGCTGCTGGCTTGGTGACTGGCTCTGCAAGTCCCCCAGCAGGGGCCGTCCCAGAGTGGCCCTGCGGACAACAGCAGGGAAAGCGCATGAGTGCCCAGCAGGGCAGGACGCAGGGGGCACCGCACGTGATGTAATGCTGCCGAAGTCCTGACGGTCTTCACCTGCAACAGCGGGCTGTTAAACTTGAAGAAATTTTATGAGCCAGTTGTTAGACACAGTCATCATAGCAGATTAAATTGTATAAACTTGCAAGATATATCCTGAAAACTCATTACCTTCTACTACAGCACCACATTTTACTGTCATGTGTGCTTTTGAGATAGTATACTGCATCTACGTGGTAGAAATGCTGTATCGTGGTAAGCAAAGGTTCCCGCAGCTCTCCCCAGCTCCACGTTCAGTGAGGTTGTGCTAGTAGCTTGACATTGCCCGTGTGGGGAGTATTTACATCGTGGAGACGGACAAGCACTGAAGCCAGGGCTTCCCCTTGAGCCCCGCCCGGCTCACCACCTCCCCCAGCCACGCGGGCGGGCGCTCATACAGCAACGTGTCCAGGAGGGAAGGGAAGCTAAAACTGGAAATTTAATTTTGTGTCACCTAATTAGGAGAAGGGAATATTTGCCGTTTTGGGCTCTTTTAGCTAAGTATCTTATAAAACAACTCTCCATATGTGCTTCAGAAACAAGGAACATTATACCTTAGGGAAAAGGAAATCAAATATCAGTGAAATTGAGACATTTTCTTAAAGAAGTGACAATGGAACTGAGAAGCTAAAGCCGAGATTCTCCTTCTGGAGTCAGAGTTATCACTCTGTCTTTTTTTTATTTTTTAATTTACCTCCTCTAAAAACTCTCTGTGGTTTAACTCTCCCTTATTCCTGACCAGCCAGACCTCAGGTTTTGTGAACTTCTGTTCTTCGTGTATTCGATGCTGTCTCTACTTGTTCCTGATTCCTTCTGTTCAACCATTCGCCTTTAGTTCACACTGCCTGGGACGAGGTTTGATAGATAGATAGATAGATAGATAGATAGATAGATAGATAGATGATATATGTATCTCCAAGGTTTTGTTGAGTATGTTTTCATAAGCTTGTTTGCTAACTATATTTCCAGATTTGTGAGCTGTCTGTTTATATCTTTTGCCTATTTATTACTCGCTGCTCAATGTTTTTTATTATTAAAGAGTTGCAAAAGCTTTTTATGTATTAAAAAAAAACCCTCTTAACTCTTTGAATATCAGTTGTTCCAGGCATTTTTTCCTTAGTCTCCTTTCCATTTTTATATTGGTTTGGAGATTTCAATGTATAGACATTTTACATTTTTAATGTAGTTAAGTTTGTCTGTGTTTTCTGTTATCTTTTCCTTTATTAACTCTAAACTCGAAAAAAATCCCTATCCCAAAGATTCAGGGAATATACCATTATTCTTTTAATCAAAGTTTCATTAAATCTGTTCTATGATATACAGTAATTCTATAGTCTGGTGTTGGGGATGATCCATAAAAGTTTGTCAGTAAGTTTTTGCTGGAGAAGAAGCAGCCTTCAGTTTTGTTTCTGAGATTGTCATTGGCTTAAAACCAGAGCATTTGGATGGTCACTTTGTAACCGAAATGATTTCTGAGACTGAAAATATCTGGGAGAGGATGTCATGAGGTCTCGCTCACGATACTGAATGTGCATTTGAAATAAGTGCCGTAGGAATTTGTGTATTTAAAGAAAGCACTTTTGATCTGTTTGCACAGCCAATATCCTTAGGGTGGAGACTTACAAAACCAACCAAATTTAAATCCATTTTTCTAAATTATTACTATATAATGAATTTATATTGTTTTTACTTAGATTTTTTTATTATGGTAAAATATACAGAACATGAAATTTACTACTTAAATCCATTTCTAAAATATTATTTTAGTAATAGTTAACTTGAAGGTTTAGTATGAAGAACATAGTGTTCATATTAATATATTTTATAGGAGGAGGAAACAAAAAATACCAGAGATCATTTATAAAAAATTATGTACTTATTCTTTTGTGTCACCTTCAAAGTACTCTCTGTTTAATGCACTACATCTATTGAGACCTTTTTTTCCACTGCTCAAAACAGTTTTTGAACTTACTGATTTTGATGCCTTTTACTGCTTTTGCTATTTTTTTTTGTTTGTTTCACCTTTTCCACATGTGCAAAATGTTTCCCTTTGAGGACTTTTTTCATCTGGGGAAACAAAAAAAAAGTCGCCCTGGGTGAGATCGAGTGAATAGAGAGGGTGGAGCATGGGGGTTATGCTGTTTTTTTTTATTAGAACTGCTGAACACTCAGCATGGTGTGGGCACGTATGCTGGTAAATCCCCTATCACGAAATGGGCAAATGTGTTGAAAGAGTCTTTAAAAAAATTCACTGAAGCCAAATACCACCTCTCACAACAACACCAGCTGGTACACCAAAACAGATAGGTTCCTAGAACACTCACCTAGAGGCGGAAGCCTGTACTACAAGGGGCCCATCCTCCAGAAGATAATTGTTTCTTTGGGGGGGGGGGTCCCCTCGTATATATTCTTATTTAATTCTCACACTTTTATAAGTTCTTGTATTTACAAAGATCTAATTGTAACTCAGCTCTTATATTTACTTCTTAAATTTAAATAACTTTAAACATTTTTCATGCTCACTTTAGAAAACTTGGGAAGCACAGACTAGCAAAAAGGAGAAAATTACCGCTGTCCCTCCACTCTGCCACCGAAAGCAGGAGAGGCCTTGTCGGGAACATCTTCACGCACCTCTGTGCGCGGTCCCCTGCACCGCGAGGACGATGCTTTCTGTGGCAGACCGCTACAGGTGACTCTGCCTCCCATGATTCCATCGTGAACAGTTCTATTCTCAAAATCAACATTAGGACTTACAAAGAGGCATGCTAGCATAGGAAGTTGCTTATTCTATCCTAAAATTGATTTAAAAAAGCAATTCTGGCATAATCCTTTCTTATATGGAACATAAAAGTGAAAGTTGCTTGGCAACTAAAATTATTCTAATGAGGAATTAAAAACCTTACAAGAGTAATTACTCATTTCTTCTCAAGGCCAAATGCTAAGTATGATAAGCAGGTAATTACAGTTATAACAAATAAAGGAAATAAAAAAAGTGCTTCTATTAACTTAACATTCTAGGTGTGGGCTTTTTTTTACATATAGGAGAAGTTAGATAGGTTTTGTGGAAGAGAAGCTTTGTTTTCAGAAACAATGGAAAAATCTTGTGTCCTCATTAACTTTCTAAGAGACTCACGAAGTAGCAACCAGGAAAGACATGTAGCAGAAACACGACGATGCTACAGTTTGGTGCATCTGGGATTCCTCTGCAGAGTAGAAGACAAGCGGGGCCCTGGTGCCAGGGAGACTGTGTTGCCCGCTTTGGTTTTTCCCAGACAGTGGTCAAGGGCCCTGGGGAGATTGCCGAGGTTCCTACCAAAATCTTCAGGTAGATGCTACCAGGATAGAGCTTGGGTTGGAAGGACGCCAGTGACTGACTGAAGTGGACAAGAGCAGTAGGGACTAGAGGCACTGTACTTGGAGGGGAGTGGGGAGCAGAGCTTGCCTGGCTGGCGGTGAAGGAGAGAATGGGCTAACCAGAGTGGTGAGGCAGCCAGTGAGGAAGTCATAGGGGAATTTGGGGGGTGGAGGAGCACAGGTAGCCACGTCTGGCTTCCCTTCACTGATCTCTCTGAACCACTGTCAGGACTTGTTTGTTTTTTTTTAATCTTGTGAGCAGCCCCATTTTAAGGGGGCACCCAGGGTATTCAAGAATCCAAGAAGTGTTCCCACTTTATATCGTTCAGGAGTCTATCTTGTTAGAATGTAGTTACAAGCCTACAGAGCATCCTTAAATCTGATGAGCACTTACTCATTTTTTGTTAATTTTGAATTCACATATTGAATGCCAAATGCCTAGGGGCACTTTTATGCTTCCTTTCCCTCTTCCTCCCCAGTTCACTGGGTTCCAGATTTGCCGCATCTGTTCCTCCCTTGGTAGGCTCATCACCTCCACTCCCAGGCCATTCAGACCACACAGCCAGTCACTCACTGAAGCCAGTCAGCTTCTCGATGGGCCGCTTCCCAGAATTTAGCTGTGGTGCCCATGCTGCTGGCTGCTGGACTCTGCCAATGATGAACGGAGCCCTTGGTCTCAGCGAGTGACACTGGATTCACTGGATGGTTTGACACTGCTTTAAGCCCCAAAGAAAAATCTCCCCACACTGTGCCTGTGGTCCCCCAACCCTCTTGGTCCCCAGGAGCTTAGAGCCCTGTTACCTGGTCACCAACCATTATGACCCGAGAGGGACATGGCTTCAGTTAACCAAGAAATCATGCCCTCAGAATTACAAGAGCGATGGAGGAGGGTCCTCTCAACCAAAAGAAACATACGGGACATCTCAACCCGTCATAGCATGCAAACACTTTTTTCTAAATTAAATTATATTATGTAATTATAGGTACTTGGAACTACGTATGCTGACTGGATGTTTGTTATAAGGAATCAGTATTTTTTGTTTTGTTTTAGTCATGTTAATGATGCATTGTTTTTTAAAGAGCCCTTATTTTAAAAAATATATCCTGAAATAGTTACTGATGAAATGTCATGTTTGGGATTTGCTTTACGATAATGTGGGAGGGAAAAGTGAGGGGAGTTTACATGACTCAAAACTGGCATCATTTTGCCTACTGTGGTGTTCGCTCATAGTTTTATTTTTAATTTTTGTTTTACTTTTCAATGACAATAGACACACAATATTACATTAGTTTCAGGTATACAGCAGAGTGGTTGTACAACTTATGAAGTGATCACTCTGACAACTCTAGTACCCAGGTGACATCATACATAGTTACTACAATATTATTGACTATATTCCCTAGGTTGTACTTCGTATCCCTGGGACTAATTTTTTTTAAATGTTTTATTTATTTATTTTTAGAGAGAGGGGAAGGGAAGGAGAGTAGGAGAGAAACATCAATGTGTGGTTGCTGCTCATGTGTCCCCTACTGAGGACCCGGCCCGCAACCCAGGCATGTGCCCTGACTGGGACTAATTTTGTAACTACTAATTTGTACTTCTTAATGCCTTCACCTCTTTATCCAGCCCTCTGCGCCCCCCAATCTGGCAAACCTCAATTTGTTCTTTGTGTCTATGAATTTGTTTCTTTGTTTTTTAGTTTATGTTATCTTTTAGATTCCACATGTAAGTAAAATGATACAGTATGTTTCTTCCTCTGTCTGACTTATTTCAGTTAGTGTAATACCCTCCAGATCCATCCATGTTGTCACAAATGGCAAGATTTCATTTTTTTACAGCTGAGTAGCGTTTCATTGTGTATATTGTACCCCAGCTTCTTTAACTATTGGTCTATCGGTGGATTCTTAGGTTGCTTCCATACATTGTCTATTGTAAATAAAGCTGCTAAAAACAGGGATGCACATACCTTTTCAAATTAGTGTTTGGAATTTTCTGGATAAATACCCAGAAGTGGAATTGCTCGGTCGTATGATAGTCCTGTTTTGAACTTTCTGAGGAACCTCCACACTGGTTTCCACAGCGTCTGCACCAGTCTGCACTCCTACCTGCAGTGCATGAGGGTCCCTTTTCTCAGCATCCTCTCCAGTGCTTGTTGTTTGTTTACTGGTGATGGCCATCCTGACAGGTGTAAGTTGACTTCTCTTGGTGGCTTTAATTTGCATTTCCTTGATGATTAGTGATGTTGAGCATCTTTTCATATGTCTGTTGGCCATCTGCATGTCCTCTTGAGAGAAATGTCTATTCAGGTCCTCTGCCCATTTTTTAATCAGATAGTTTGTTTTGTTTTGTTTTTGGTGTTAAATTGTTTGAGTTTCTTATATATTTTGGATATTAACCCCTTAACAGATATATCATTGGTGAATATCTTCTACCATTCAGTAGGTTGTCTTTTGTTAAAATTTTTATTTAGTTTATTGGGGCGACATTGGTTAATAAAATTATACAGGTTTCCGGTGTACAACTCTATCATCTGTGTATCATATTGTGTGTTCAGTGCCAACAGTCAAGTCTCCTTTCGGAACCACTGAGTACCCCTTTACCCTCTTCTATCGCGCTCCCTCCTTTCCCTCTTGTAATCGCCATCCTCTCCTCCGTGTCTGTGAAGTTTTGTTTGTTTGCATCACCTTTTTCACCCAGCCCCCAAATCCCCTCCCTTCTTTTGTTCATTACTTTCCACAAATCACATTTGTCCTTCTCTGACTGGCTAATTTCACTTAATACTCTCCAGGTTTATCCACGCCATCACAAAAGGTAAGATTCCCATCATTTTTGCAGCCCATTGTGTAAATGTACCACAGCTTTTTTATCTGCTCATCTACTGATGGGCACTTGAACTGATTCCACAGCTTGGCTGTTGTAAACAATGCTGCAGTGAACATAGGGGTGCGTTTATTCTTACAAATCAGCGTTTGGGGTTTCTTTGGATATGTTCCCAGCAGGGAATCGCCGAGTCATAAGGCAGTTCCATTTTTAATTTTTTGAGGAAAACTTTTATTTGTTTCTGGTTCCCTCTACTCTGCAAAAACTTTTTAGTTTGATGGAGTCTCATTTGTTTTTGTTTGTTTATCTTGCCTGAGGACATGTCCAAAAAAATATTGCTAAGACTGATGTCAGAGTTTGCTGCCTGTGTTTTCTTCTAGGCATTTTATGGTTTCAGGTCTTACATTCGAGCCATGAATCCATTTTTGTTTTATTCTTGTATGTGGTATAAGAAAGGTTTAGTTTAATTTTTTTACACCTATCTTTTCAGTTTTCCCAACATCATTTATTGAAGAGACGTCTTTCCCCTATTACATATTCTTGCCACCTTTGTCACAGATCAGTCGACCATACAGATGTGGGTTTATTTCTGGGCTGTTCATTCTGTTGAATAACGGTGGTCCAGGTAGCCGTCCCTTTCTTGTTCCTGATCTTAGAGAACAAGAGCAGTTTTTTGCCACTGAGTATGATGCTAGCTGTGGATTTGTCATTTATGGCCTTTATTATGCTGAGGTATAGTCCACTATTCCTACTTTGCTGAGAATTTTTATTATAAATGGATGTTAGATTTTGTCAAATTGTTTTTCTGTGTCTAGTGATATTTCTCATGTGAGGTTTATCCTTCATTTTATTTATATGGTGTATCATCACACTAATTGATTTGCAGATATTGAACCAACCTTGCTTCCCAGGAATAAATATCAATTGATTTTGGTGTATGATCTTTTTAGTGTACTGCTGAATTCAGTTTGCTAATATTCTGTTGATGATTTTTGCGTCTGCGTTCATTACGTTCATTAGGGATACTGGCCTATAATGTTTTTTTTTTTTTTCATTTTTGTTTTTTTTGTAATGTCCATGTCTAGTTTAGGTATGCAGATAATGCTGGTCTTGTAAAATGAGTTTGGAAGACTTCAATTTTGAGAATGATAGATATTAATTTTTTGAATAATTGATAAACTTCACCTGGGAAGCCACCTGGTCCTGGACTTCTGGTTGTTGGGATTTTTTTTTCTGATTCAATTTCATTTCTAGTAATTGGTCTGTGCATATTTCATGTTTCTTTCTGATTCAGTTTTGGAAGATTGTATGTTTTTAGGAATTTATCCATTTCTTCTGTGTTGTACAGTTTGTTGGCATATGATTGTTCCTGGTCCTTTCTTAAAGTGCTTTTTATTTCTGTGATCTCATTTGTCACTTCTCTTTTATTTCTGATTTTATTTATTTGGGCTGCTCTCTCTTTTTCTTGACCAGTCTGGCTAAAGGTTTATCAATTTTGTATATATTTTCAAAGAACCAGCTCTTTGTTTCATTGATCTTTTTTATTGTTTTTTAGACTCTGTTTTGTTTATTTCTGTTTTGATCTTTATTGTTTCCTTCTACTCCCTTTAGGTTTTGCTTTTTCTTTGTTTTATAGTTTCTTTAGCTATAAGATTAGATTGATAATTAGAGCTTTTTCTTGTTTCTCGAGATTAGCCTGTATTGCTTTGAATTTCTAGCCTAAAGTTGCTTGGCTGTGTCCAATAGGTGTTGGGTGGTTGTGTTTTCATTTTCACTGTGTTGAGATATGTTTGGATGTCTTCCCAATCTCATTGTTAACCCATTTATGGTTTAGTAACATGTTATTTAGCCTTCGTGTGTTTGTGGATTTTTCTGTTTTATCTTGTAATTGATTTCTAGTTTCATACCATTGTGATGAGAGAAGATGCCTGATATGAATTCAATTTTAAATTTGTTGAGATTTGGCCTAAGATGCAGTCTATCCTGAAAAATGTTCCACGGGTACTTGAAAAGAATATATATTCTGTCGTTTTTGGGTGAAATGCTCTAAAAGTATCCATTAAGCATGCCTGGTCTAATGTGTCGTTTAAGTCAACTGTTTCCTCGTTGACTTCTGTTTGGATGATCTAGCCGTCGGGGTCAGGGGGGTGTTAGAGTCCCTCCATGGCTGCATCCCTGTCAGTCTCTCCCTTCGTGTCCATCAGGAGTTGCTTTATGTACTCGGGCTCCTACGTTGGGTGCGTAAGTGTTTACAAGAGTTACAGCCTCCTGTTGGGTTGCTCCCTTTATCGTTATGAAACACTTTTGTCTCTTGTTACAGCCTTTGTTTTAAAGTCTGTTTCGTTTAACTATCTATTTTAAGTTGATAGTTGCTTCAGTCTGAACACATTCTAAAATGACTTACAGTGTTTTCACTGTCCTCCATGTTCAAGTTTTTGTCATTATTTTTTACCTCATGTATGTGCTTGTGTGTATCCCTTAATCATATTGTTGGGACTACACATGATCTTCCTTCTTTTGCCTTTTAAGTTTTGTACTACCTGTATGGTTGGCTGGTCCACTGCTTTTACTAAATTGTTGCCTTTGTCAGTGACAGTATTTTTCTGTATTTTCTTATTCATATTCTTGATCATTTCTTTTCTTCCTTAAAAAATCACTTTAACATTTCTTGTAATATTAAGTGGTGATGCACTCTTTTAGCTTTTTCTTGTCTGGAAAACTCTATCTGTCCTTTGATTCCAAATAATAGCTTTGCTGGGTAGAAAAATCTTGGTTATAGGGCCTTGCTTTTTATCACTTTGACTATTTAATGCCAGTTACTTTGGTCTGCAAAGTTTCTATGGAGAGATTATCTGGTAGTCTTATGGGAGCTCCTTGACTGCTTTCTCTTGCTACTTTTAAGGTTCTCTTTGTCTTTGCCTTTGGCATTTTAATTATGATGTATCTTGATGTGGGCCTTTTGGATTCGTCTTGTGTCGGACTCTCTGAATTTCCCAGACTTGTATTTCTACTTAGGGAAGTTTTCTGTGATTATTTCTTCAAATAGGTTTACAGTGTCTTGCTCTCTTTTTTCTCCTTCTGATACCCCTGTGATGCTAATGTTGGTGTGCTTGACGTTGTCCCAGAGTTCCTTTAAACTATCCTCATTTATTTTATTTTGTTTTTATTTTTGCTGTTCTGATTGGGTGTCTTCTATCTTTTCCTCAAGATTGCTGATTGGATCCTATCCTCTATCTCATTTGCCATTGATTCCATCTAATGTATGCTTCATTTCAGTTATGGTATTCTTCATTTCTGATGGGTTCTGTTATCACATTTTCCTTCTCTTTGTTGAGGTTCTCACTGAGTTCATTTTTTCTTTCCCTAAGTTCCCTGAGCATCCTCATATCCAGTGTTTTGAACCCTGTATCTGGTATATTGCTTGCCTCCATTTTGTTAGGTTTTTTTTTTTTCTGGAGTTTTGTTCTGTTCTTTCATTTGGAACATGTGTTTTTGTCTCCTCATTTGTGCTGACTCCTTGTATTTGTTTCCATGTGTTGATATTGGGTAGATTTGCTACATCTCCATGTCTTGACAGACCATATAAATAGGTGTCTTGTGGTGCAGGCTCACTGGTCACTTGAGCCAACTTCTCCAGGGGTATCCTTTGCATGGGTGTGAGTGCCCTTCATTGTGGATGAGCCTCGGTTGGTGTTGGCATGTCAGCAGGTAGTGATGGGTCTCCGTCGGTCTGATTGTGAGGGCTGGGCATAACTACAGCAGGCAATCTGCTGTGTTGGGGCTGATCCAATGGAGTAGGAGTTGCTTAAGTTGGGCACTTGTGCCATTCAGGTCTACCCTTCAGGTATGCCGGTTGTGGAGCTGGTTGGGTGGTGCCCTGCTGTGGTCTAAAGCAGGCCCACACACAGTGCCCTTCAGTGTGTTGGTTTTGGAGCCTCTTGGGAGGGGCCGCAGTGCAGGCCACAGGCAGCCATGGCTTGTACTGGGCTTGGGTCCGCCTAGTACAAAGTGATCTGTACTTGGTTATTGGTTGTGTTAGACTTGGAGGTGCCTGGGAGAGGCTTTTCTGTGGACCAAGGATAGCTGCCACTTGTGCCAAGCTTGGGACCCTTTGGTAAGCATTACAGTGTGGGCTGAGGTCAGCCACATTGTAGTGCCAGGCTTGTGGCCACTCATTTGAAGCTATGTTCCAAATCAAGACTGGCTACTGCGTATGCCAGTCTTGGGGCCACCTGCTGGGAGTTACAATGGAAACTGAGACAAGTCACTGTTTGTGCCAGGCCTAGGGACACTTAGCAAGAAGTACAGGGTACACCAAAGCTAACCACTGCTTATTTGGGGTTTGTGGATTTTGAGAGATATTAAGAAAGTCCTCAGCATGAGCCAAGGCAGTTGCTTGTGTGGACTAGCTGCTGGAAGAGGCTTGGGTGGGTTAGTGAATTGAGTGGGATTAGGTCTTAGGGAATTACTAAGGCAGGACAAACAGTGTTAGCCAGGTTAATGGAGATCTCAGGTTTGGCACCCACCTGCACCATGTCGTCTGGGTGGGAGGAGAGCTTATCAAGGGAACAGTGGTGCCTTCCAGCCCATCTGTCCCTGGAGAGAGCTATCCTGACCCCCGCCCCTCCAGCCATCTCCCTGAAGCTAGCCAATTGAGTTCCTCCCTGTGTGTTTCCAGCACTTCCAAGCTGCATCCCTTCTGCTGGAGCTTAGAGTGAGTTTGTGAGTGAATGTGTATGTGCGCAGGCCCCTTGAGAGGAGCACACCATTGTCTCCATCAGCCCTCTATCTCACTTGAACACAACCCTTGCTGGTTTTCACAGCCAGATGCTTTGAGACCTCCCCTTCCCAGCACTGGTATCCCAGCCTGGAGAACCTGGGTGGGGCTTGGTCCCCTCGCTCCTCGGGGGGAACCTCTGCAGCTGGGATCTCCTTCCCAATTCTTAATTGCCACACCATGCGTATGGGACCTGCCTGGGCCACTTCTACACCCTTCTTGCCAGTCTTGATGTGGCTTCCTCTTTATATCCTTAGTCATAGGAATTCTGTCCAGCTAGTGTTCAGGTGGTTCTTAATGATGGTTCCGTAGTTTAATTGTGATTTCGATGTAGTCACGGGAGCAGGTGAGCTCAGCA
This sequence comes from Carollia perspicillata, assembly GCA_004027735.1. Classification (NCBI taxonomy): domain Eukaryota; kingdom Metazoa; phylum Chordata; class Mammalia; order Chiroptera; family Phyllostomidae; genus Carollia; species Carollia perspicillata. The sequence continues at coordinate 964 of PVKM010035353.1, read as the reverse complement.
GTTACCTCCGCCCTCTTGACCAAAAGTCTATTAAGTTCCATAATCATAAAGAAGTGTTCTCAGAACCCAAGAAAAATAGATGATTGGGAATTACAGAAAATTCAGAGGAATCTGTTGTTCTCATTTTCTTGGATGATAAAATTGAGTGCCATGTTTGTATTAAAGAGGGCTGAGAATGGTAAGGGGTCACACAGAGGACTTTGGTTGCTGGTTGCATGCACACCACTGAAGTGACTCATCCATGTCCTGTATCTGACATCCAGGTCTCATTCGGCCCATTGCCTGCTCAACACTGAGATGCTGCATTTCTGGTTTCCAGAAAGACAAAAAATAAGACGAGAAATTTTAATCTCCAATCTTATTGTCAGAGGAGGGAGTCGGAGTTAAGTAAATGAGAGAATGCAATGCTCTCCTCCCTACCGCACCCCACCCACCCCCACCCCCAGTTTTGAACAGGGAAAGGCCAGGCCTATGATGCAGCCTTCTTAGGCGAGGCAGTGAGCAGATCGCATAGAGGCCGCGGGAGGCCACATAACACCGCGGTCTTGAATCCAGCCCTGACGCTACTAATTACCAAATATTGGCCTTAGGCAAGTTATGTCACTGCAGTTCTCTCATTTGCAAAATGGATAATAAGGCTGAAAATTTTTGATCAGTGCAAGAAAAATTATTTATTTTAATTTCTTTTTAATTATAATTAAACATAATTATACATAAAGAATTATCTACAATTCTATGTATGTACATAATTATGACATAGAGAATTATATTAGTTTCAGGTATAACATAGTGGTTCAACATTTATAACTTTGCAAAGTTACCATCAATCACTATCACTAGTACTAATCACTAATACTATTGTAACTATCAGTCACTGTATATACTTACCATGATATTATTAGCCGTATTCCCTGTGCTGTACATTACATTCCTGTGACTTATTTTTATAACAAAGTGTTTACTT
>PVKM010035352.1:0-15173 GCA_004027735.1 Carollia perspicillata | reverse complement strand
AATCTTTGACGTCTCTTTCCATTGAGAAGTCTTTTTCCCCTCCCTCTTAATATGCATTAACTTGTGACTGCTTTGATGAATGAAATACATTGCAAGTGGTACTCTGTCAGTTCCAAAACTAGCTATCAAAAGGGCGGGCACCTTCTGCCTTGGGAATTTGAGGCCCCAAGTTACCATGTAAGAAGCCCTGCTTTTCTAATAGACCAAATGGAGAAAACTTGAGAGTAAATGGAGAGAAAGAAGGGCCAAGCTGAGCTCAGCCTTACAGATGTGCCTGCCAAAGCACCTCACAGGTGAGTAAATATGTCTAAGTTCCTCCAGAAGCCCAGCTACTAGCTCTATATTAACAAGAGACTCTAGTCAACTCCACAGGGAGCTGAAGAACAAACCAGGAAAACTCAGCCCAAGTTCCTCATCAACAAATTGTAAGATATTTTAAAATAGATATTGAGTTAAAATACTAAATTCTGGGGTAGTTTGAGACACAGCAATAGGTACTTAAAATCCAACCCTATGTTTATTATGAGGATTAAATGTAATAATGAAGGCAAAGTTATTAACTTATAGCCTGGCACATGGTATGTGCTCAACAAAGTTTTGCTTATATATTATCTCCCAGGATCCCAAACACCTGCCTATGGAAGAAGACTTCCCATTAAATTTAAGTCTTTACTCACTGCCCCAGAACTAAGTCTTCCAACTAGACTCTAATCTTTTACTTTGATTCAGTCATTTTATTACTCCTTTATTCTTCATGTGCCAATTTTTTGTCTAAGATTTCAAGCTGTCAAATGGGGTTTATGCTGTATACACCTTTTATTAAAATTTGTATTACATAGTGAAATAAATGTGATCTCTGGAGTCAGGCAAGTCTGGCTTTGTATACCGGGTCAATCGATTAATTTTAAAAAATGGATGAGTCTTATTATTTCAATTTCTTCAGAAGCTGACCCCAATGCAGACATTTGAGTGCAGGTAATATATTTGGGAAGTGGAGAAAACATTGGTGTGGAGATGGAGAAGATAATGATAAAGGAACTAGTAAGGTGCATTAAAAAACCAATCACTACTGAAAACAAAAGGACATAATCCTACATGAAAAACTCTATTAGATGTATCCCAATGATGGCTGGGGTATGTACACACTAGTTCAAATTATCATTGCCTGAGGGTTCCTCCCAGCAGTCATTAAATCCCTGACATTTCTGGCTTGCTATGTTGGCAGGCAAAGCAAGCTTCAGTGGCCATAGAACAGGCTTAGCAAAATGATTTTAGGGGCTGCAAGCTGTAAATAAGCTGGTGTTGGAGAGGTAAAGGCAAGGGGACAGGATGGAGTACTAACCTCATTTGATAGAGTAAGTTTAGACAAGTGACTAAAATTTAATTTTTCTAGCCCTCACGTTAGGATAAAAATAACTACTCCAAAAAGTGATTGTCCTGAAGACAATATTGCAATTTCAGGTTATTAAGCTCTGTTTTGTTTTATGAATTGCTATCCTTTAGTAGTTGTTTGCCCCAAAGATTTTTAGAACAAAAGATTTTTATATTCACAGTGTATATTGCATTTGTAGTTAAATATTCTATAAACATCAAAAAGAAACTTATAGCAGTGAAGTGCCTAGTATGTTTTTGTTGTTGTTGCTTAATAAAAGCTACTATACCATTAAAAAAAAGTGATTGTCCTGAACTCTATCTACGTTATTTCTAAAACACCTAAAGTCTTGCTTCTGTGGAATCACAGATACCATAGAATGAATTTGGGAAAATAGTTGGGATGAATAGATGATAGTTGACTTAAGTTCAGTCATTCAATTCAAAATAACAATGGCTCTCTTTAAAATATTTATTTTCATCATCCTAGAAAGAGCAAAGATAACATGAAAGATAACACTATCTTAGTTTGAATCACTCAAATACTCTAATAAAAGCATGTGAATATACTCCAAATGAATGAACTTGAACAACAATAAATAATTAAAATAAAAAAGCAAGAGGAAAACCTTTATGTGAAATAATGATAGCAAAGCACCTGCTACCATGTATATCCTAGCAATCACTGATATCAGCAGTAACAGGAAGGAAGAGTATTTACATTTTCATTTAATCGATAAACTCCAAGTATGTCATATAGGAATAATTGAGTGTATGACTAAAAATACTGCATATTGTGATAAAAATATAATGTCATGCATAAGAAAACAGCTTTCTAGGTAAAGAAGAAAAAAAATGTTACATATAAAGATTCAATCTTCTTCCTGTTTAAAACCACCCATATCTTTACATCATCTTACAGATAAAGGAAAATGAACAAATAATTGTGAATTTTCAGAACCAGGGCCTGCCTGTTTTTCCCATCCCACCCCAACTGCCCTAGTTCTTGGCTTTGCAGAATTGAGCCTTTTTAAGGAGACATCCCATGCACAGAGTGAAGATATTGTAGAACAGAGAAAGCTAGAAGGCACAGAGTTCCTCGTTGGCCAAGATTTCCTTGTGGCCTGAATCCCAGAGGAATTCTTTCTACCATTTGCATTTCCAGATTCCCCTTCTGTAACTGTGCTTCCATATGGCTTCTAAATATTAGTCAGTGATTGTGTGCTATGTAGTTTGTATACAAATATAATGTATGTACTCACAGACACACATACAAAATAATTTAGTTATCAAACAGTCCTGATAGATAGTAATGATTATTCCTGTTTTACAGATAAAAAATTGGAGACACCCCCCAAAAAGAACATGGATCTCTGCCAAACAATGATTGAGCCAGGGGTCAGGCTTAATCTGCTAGTAGCTGGAGCTCACGTGCTGTCCTCTGTTGTCCTCCTCTGCCTCTGTAACCTATGCAAGTTTCACTCAGGTGAGCCCCAAATGATGATTAATAAACAAGCAGAAGCTCTCTCCAAAATAAAAGGTATACATTTTGTGATAATATTTGGGTAGATGAGAATGCTAAGATATAAAAGTAAGTTAAACCCGTTCTTTACTGTCTGTGGAAGTCCTGGAAAGAAAGGGTTCTTTCACTGCTGTAATCACATGTGCTTTGTCTACAAGCTGAAGGACAACAGTAGAAAATCTGAATCCAGTGCTGTTCAAAATAATTCACATATTGAAATTAAAACTACAGTTGCTAATAGCTTAAATGTGACACATACAATTTGACCTTCCAGAGGCGGACCCCAAAGAAATATATGTTTCATATCTCATTTATATATGAGGAAGGTGATCTTTCTTATTGACATCTGGATGACTGGGGACAGTTTTAGAACTGGAACCCCTACTGTACTAGTCATGGATCTCCAGAGAAACAGGACCCAGAGAATATACTTACATATATATACCAAAGAATCGTAAGATTCACCCAAAGCCAGCAGGCTTCAAACTGAAGAAGAGCAGAAATTTCAGTCCAATGGGAGACCAGACAAAGTCTGTGTTCCAGCTCACAGGCAGGAGGAGTTCCTTTCTTCTCCACATTTTTGTTCTATTCAGGCCTTCAACTGACTGGATGAGGCCCAGTCACCTTAGGGATTGTAATCTGTTTTGCTCAATTTACTGATTCAAATGTTAGCCTCATTACAGAATCTCCCTTGCAGACACACCCAGAATAATGTTTGAGCAAATGTCTGAGCACATTGTGAATCAGTTGAGCTGATACATAAAATTAACCATCATACCCGCTTTGTACATAGGTCAACATATTTTGGAGCTTCCCTTGATTGAAATTTTCTTTCTTCAACCTCACACAAGGAAAACATTTTCTTATTAAAGTTATTAAAGCTTCACAGGGAGTTAATTACAAAACTACAGATGGATGGATATAAGTGGCACATAAAAAAGCTTTTGTTGTAGAAAAGATACTGCCTTGATGTTCTTGTAGGATTAGATGGATGAGTAATGAACTAGCTTCAGACACAGACTTCACCACAGAACACAGGGGTGACTGAACACCTTAGTTGGAAGTTCTGAGTCCTAGTCATTACCTCAGATCTTTAAAAATCCTTCTTCTTTCCCTTTTTAAAGTCTATGGCATGATCAACACCTTGAGTCTCAAGTTTCTTCAATCTACTTACCCCAAAGTGAAACTAAAAGCTTTATGTGACTTGTCCCTAAGGTACCATGAATTAGTATTTTTATCCAAGAGATCTAAGGATTCTCAAAGTGATTGCACTGCAGAACCCAGACTACAGTGAAAGCAGGTGGCATTAGACTCCAAACCCCATATTCTTTCTACTCTGTCAAGGAAAAAAAAAAGCCCTGGCAGGCGTGTCTCAGTTTATTGGAGCTCAATGTTCCATAAACCAAAATGTAGCAGGTTTGATTCCCAGTCAGGGCACGTACGTAGGTTGTGGGTTCAGGCCCCAGGTGAAGAGCATGTGAGAGGCAACCCACTGATATTTTTCTCTCACATCAATGTTTCTCTCTCTCTCTGCTTCCCTTCCCCTGTCTCTGAAATTGATGGTCATGTCCTCAGGTAAGGAGAATAAAAAAACAGAAAAAAAAAAGCTAAATGGTAGCCATGTGCTGAAATAATAATCTGTTCCACATGAGAAGGAGCACTCAGTGACAGTTAACTGGGAGGCAGGCATGTGAAGTGCTCAGAGTTAATGAAAGGAGCAGTGGCACAACACACACAGGTGCAAGGTAAACAGGTAAGAACCATGCTTCCCAGTGAGTAGGGAGGGAAAGCTTGTAATTTCATAGGCTGTAAATGGAAAATACTATAAAATATCCAAACTCTGGCTTAAGTGTAATTATTAAATACATGTTAGTATTTAACCTCACAATATCATAAAGCTCATATTTTTTTCAGATATTGAAAAGGATTTTTACTTATACCCTAACAACTGATTATTTTGGGTCAGCAAAACTGGCTTTCAGTCCCCTTGTTTTGCTTTGTTGATAGTATTAAAAATGACTTTAGGGTCTGCTTTGGAATTATAATTTTCAAAGTCAAACTTTATAAAATTTTTATATATCACAAAATGATATAATGTTCAACATTAAAATAACTTCAAAGAGCATGTGGCAGACTCTGACATTTCAAAGAGCATGAATTTGCAGCCAGAGATTATAAGCAGCTGCTCAGTCACATAGCTCCTATGAATACAGAAACCTTAGCCTCCAAACCTACTGCTTGTTCTGTGAGGTTGCTACAAAAATCTCCTTGAACCACATTTTATAGAAAAACCTCTGAGTGTACCCAGTGACTGTCCTTAACCTAATTATTTGATATTTGAGCCTTAGGATAGTGTGTTTACCTGCTCAGGCAGGAGCAAAGGGAGGGTCTTTACAGAAATAAACACATGCAGATGTGCTATCTAAAGACCTCTTTGTATGACAGGGTGGGGGCAGTGTGGGGAACACAAGTGACAATGCAGGATTTCCTGAATGCCCCATCGGGCTAAGCCTTGGCTGTGATGACTTTCTAGGTACCAGTTTTCCTCCTAGATATATACCTAAGAAAATTGAAAACAGGTATGTAAATGAATTCATGAACATTCATGCCCACAGAAGCACTATTCACAATAAACAAAAAGTAGAAATAGCTCAAATGACATTAGTGGATGAATGTCTAAACAAGTGTGCTGTATCTGTACAGTGGAATGGTGCTGAATCATAAGGAGTGAAGTACTGATATATGTTACGATGTTGCTGAGCCTAAAAATTATGCTAAGTGAAAAAAGCCAGGCATAGAAGGTTGCAATATAGTCATATTTCATATATATAAAATATAATGAACAGGTAAATCAATAGCAGATTGGTGGTTTCCAAAAGGAGGATTGGGAATGGGGTATGACTGCTTATTGGGTACAGAGTATCCTTCATGGATATTTGGAATGAGATAGAAATTATGGTTGCACAACACTGTAAGTGTACTAAATGTCACTGAATTGTATATTGTAAAATGGTTAATATGGCATTATGTGAATTTCAATTCAATAAAATATAAAAGTAAAGAGAAGGCAGCAATATGGTCTATTACTGTGTCAACTTGGCCAGGCTATAGCCCCCAACTATAGTATAGTCAATCAAATACTAATCCAGGTGTTATTGCAAAATTAATTTGTGTCTATGACCAAAATTTGTAATCAGTTAACTGATTATCCTAGGTAATCTGAGTGGGTATGATTCAATCAACTGCGGGAATTTAGAAGAATGACTCTTCAAACTTCCCTGAAAAAGAGATTCTACCTGTGGACAGACCATGCCTGGAAGTTCCAGCCTTCACTTCCAGGTGGCTACCACATAAATTTCAGACATTTTGCCCAGCCTCCATAAACAGGTAAACCTATCCTCTTGCAATAAATCTGATCTATGATCTCTTACTGGTTATGCTTCACTGTTGAACACTGACTGACATAAAGACTTGGCATCCAAAGCCTTTTGTTCTTTCCCAGCCAGTTCTGCACCGCCCCCCTCAAAAAGATAGAAATCTTAGAGAGAGGAAATAGTTCCAATCTTGCACTTGGTACTCTGTAACTTTGAAGAAATGGATAAATAGATATGATGATAGTGCAGTATAATGTCAGGCTGGAGAGAGAAATGATAAAAGAATGAGCCAAAAAATGCTGAGAAAAATAAAGTAAAACAAAACAAAACAAAATAAAAGGATGTTTCTTCATCATATAATGATACCCACCAACTCTTCTTCCCAACATGACTTTCAGGAGCTTGTACCCTCCAAAGGGGAGATTAGAAAAGACTTTCCTGGAAAATATTCCTATTCCAAGAAGAATGACCTAAAGATAAAGTGGGGATTTCTCTAATTAAAGGCCTAGCTTTATCCTCCAGTTTAGCTCCCCATTAATGCATTCTAGCCATCATTCTTGTATTTGGGGAGGTAACCTAGGATCATCAGAAGTTTAAGGAAATCATCTAATAGGAATGAGAAAGATCAAATAATGTAACAGAGAAAAGACAGCTTGAGGAAAGCAACTATGCAGAGATGAGTAAAACACAGGGACACACACATGCAGATCATTGCACTCAAAGAGATAAGAAAAATTCAACCTTGAAACCCCACATTAATCTCAAAAAGCTAAGCTGGTTTTCATGTATAAAAATGGCCATTAATATCTCTGAAGGATCAGTGTGTCAGCATACATAGCCAAGTCCCCGCCTCCCACAACATGGCAAGGTAACAAGCACAGGTCCCAAGAAATTGTAAACTATTTCTGGCATGGAAGATATATATGAAACTTACTGTTCAGAGCCCCAGAGAAGCTGATGCGTTTGTTATTTCATACCCACATATTGGCACTGTGCCTCTCTAACAGAAACCACTACTAAGCATAGGTGGAATGATTTGTTCATAAACAGGGGCCTAGCTATCCATTCAGGACCTGTAGGGAGAAACTGTCCTGGTTATAGGTGATTTTACTTCTAATTCCTTCTTTCACTGCCCTATTAATTCATCTAGAATCCAATTTCCATGAGTTAGAAATTAATTGTTCTGTAATTATTACTTTTGTGCAATTTTATGTCAGTATGCAGCCCCTTGGATTTTTAGAGCAGAAACAACCTCACACCCTTCTCCAGTTATCTCAGGACATCAAGCTGCTGTGAACTGCACTGCAGTGAGGGCTCAGTAAGTGTTAAGTGGTAGATTGTTTGGTTCACTCTGTCTCTTTCACAAGCCTCTCCTGTGTCAATCTCTAGCACACTTGCTAGGAAGGTGGCAGATGTGACTGTGAAAAACATGACACCCAACTGCTCATCTGACATTCAAACTCTGAGTTCAATATCATTAAATATTCACTCACCATAAAGAGTAACTAACTTCCCAGTATTGCCCAGCATTGCCCAGCATTGTTTCAGTTTTAGCACTGATAAGCCCACATCTCTGGGAATTCCTCAGTCTTTGGCAGGCCAGAATAGCTGTTCACTCTATTATGGATCATAAAATTTGGAATATGAACACAGGCATTTTTCTTCTGAACTGAAAACATTCACTGTCTTTATAATACACTAATCAAATCAACAGTGTTATTAATACATATGGAGAACAGATAGCACAAAAGCTTGTGCCGTGAGATGAGGTGGCAAGAACATGGATAACAAAAAGTCCCTACCTTCAAAGGCCACATTGTTTTCCAAGGAATCAGCTACACATCCAAATAAGAAATATAAGTTAGGGGGGTTTGAGTAAGCATGAGTTGGGAGAGATACATCCCATGCAGTGGTAACAACTGTGGAAATCACTACTGTGAATGTTCCAAACTGGACTCTCTCCAAGGTGAGCTGGAGTGTGGTTTAAAGAAGGAATGTAAAATATCAGGTTTATAATCCAATTCAGTAAACATGGGCTCAAGCCTGACCAGAATTGTGTAGTTTCTCTTTTCAATGACTGCCCTGAATTACAGCTCTAGTGTTCTCCTGTACTACCCTTTCCAGTCCACCTTATATTTCTACCCAATTACCAGTGATTTACCCACATTTTAAAATTCCTGTTGTATAAGCTTCACCTGCACCTGTTCCCCAATCCCACTACTCTCCAGAATCTTGTCCTTTCCTATCTGAAGGATAGATACCAGCATAACATCCTCACCAGTCTCCCTAGTCTACCCATCACTCACAAAAGAGACAGCAGCAGCTATGCCCATGAGCATTCCCATATGGCTTCTCCCATTTTCATAGAAGTCTGGACCCCTTTGCAGAGCACTGGGTGTCCTCCTTAATACCCTGTTTGGATGAGACCATGAACAAGCTGAGGATGGACTATTTACTGTTCCTAGCATACTCTTTGCTTTCCTACTGCCTTAGTTAGCTGAGATCATCATTCCTTCCCAGACTGTGCTCCATCTACTGAGATCAAGCCTGTGCTTCAAGACTGGAGTCAGGGGTCTCCTTCATGACACTCCTCTGGATCATCTCAGTTGGAAATGGTCTCTCCCTCTATTGAATTCTAAGCACACAGATCTGGATAAATCTTAACACAATTATTCATGTTGTGATGATTACATGTCTCGTCTCCATAGATATTTGCTTTATCAGTTTGTGAACAATGACCTCTTTAAAATTTTTTGCTTCGCTTAATATCTTGCCTTGTGTCAATGTATAATAGACACTCAAAAGATATACATTCAGTGAATTCTCCACAAATAGTGCTAGAAAAATTATTCCTAGTACATTTATATAATATTAAGCTTTGAAGAGAAGGATAAGTTACAAAAAGCTTATATTATATAGAAAATATCTGTGATATGTGAGAAAATAAATGGGAAAGATAAAGCACTTGTATATGAAAGCTTTAAAGTAGATTAGAATAGGCAGTAGTTCATTTTAAGGGATGAACTCAAACCAGAAATGTTCAAGGTAGATAAATTATTTATCCTTCCCACTGGAAAGCAGGCAATGTGACTCCCTATCAAGCAAAAGATAGAGAATATTAGTATATTAGCTACGGAGGTCAAGTCCTTATACCGATCACTGGCAATATTTTTTTGCAAGTAAAATGAAAAAATCTAAGAATTCAGATAAAATCTCTTGTAGAAGTGGAGGTCCCATAGTCATTCTTAAGTGGAAATGAGTTTGATGCTATTTAACCTGTTTTAATACTCATGTTATTATCAGTAATGGCATCCTCCCAATATAAAATCTCAGTAGACTAAATGAGTAAGCAGTGGCCACATGACCCTCACTGTGCCTTGATTTCCTTTCTTATCCATAGGAAAAATATCTAGAATTTCAACCTGCTTGTTCCACTTGTTCCCTTCACCTTCTGACGAATTAGGTGCATTCACTCCCATCAAGCTTAGAAGAGGTGACTAAAAGGCTGATGCAGAGAGGTCATCAGTTAGCTTGGATCCTCTTCACTTCATTTCCTTGTCAACACTGACATTTGTAACACTTAGTTCACCCAGGCAAAGTGTAAACAAATCAATAGCAATGCCATTGACAAGTAAAATAGATATTAACCAAAAGATATCACAAGTAGGATGAATGTATGGTCATGTTAATAACAGCTACTGTTTTCAAATACCATTATGCCATATGCATTATCTCTTATGTTCAGAATAAATCATTGAATCAATTATTACTATCCCTATTTTATAGAACAGGAAACTAGGACTCAGAGAGGCAAAATTGGTAGTGACATAGCTGGTAAGTGACCATTATAGAATTTGAGCTCTAAAAGTGTTGATTCCAAACCCAACCATTTTGCACTTTATTGCCAGGCATTGCTGTGAGAAAAGCAACACAGTGTGCAGGAGCCTGGGGACCCTCATCCAAGATCTAACGATATCTAATTATATGACATTAAGCACACTGATGTGTAGTAGAACTGCCTTTTAGTCCCTACAGCTGTAAAATTAATACATTATACATATTCTTCAAAACACATTCTAGAATACCTCTTATGTGCCTGCCATTATGTTAGGTAGCAAAGAGGTAAAGCCATAAATAAGACTTAGGTCCTGTCTTTAGAATTCCATGACGACCACATCTTGAAAATGGGAAAGTGATGGAGGTGGTAGTCTACATCTTTAAAAACGAGACTACAGCCCATGTTTTTAAGTTTAGTTGAATCACCAAGTATTAAATGGATATAATCTATCAGAGGCAGCTTTACTCCTGAGAACATAAATTTAAATAATGTCAGGGAAGTTTGGCCTGGTTTACCTCTTTTAAGGTGATTTCATCAGAAACTAAGAATTGATCACATCCATATATTCACTATTTTACCAAGCAACAGCTGGAGCCAAGGTTACATAATGCCTTATCCATTCATCCCCTGTCACCACAGCAGAAAGGAAGAGTTAAAGGCAAGCTTTATTATACAAGGAGTCGGCAACTATCTTTTCTCTTTCTTGCCATATCCCTCATATCTAGAAGTCAGTTAGAATCCAATGTCATTCTCCAGGGAAAAGATGCTGGATTTGATGGTGTAGTTTCTTATGTTATTATTATTGCTATTATTGTAAACATGTATTGGGCCTTTGTTAAATGTCAGTTTTCATAATGGCTACTTTATTTTCAGTATCCCATAGTTGTCAATGTAATAACAGGCATTATAATTCTATATACCTATATTCCAGTTGAGAAAAGTGAAGCTCAGTGAATTAAGTAATTTGTCCAGGTCAATTAGTCAGTGCTGGAGTTATGATCTGACCCTAAGGTCATCAATTCCCAAGCCTGAATTATAATAAATATATTATTCATCATCCATAATTAAAGTCTGGCTTTACATTCTACTTTTAAGTATACCACAGCCAAGAACACAAGGCTTTAATTCAGAAGCCTTCAACAGAAAAGAGTGCACATTATCTGGAATATATCATGTTATTTCTTTTTAAAAAGTGGCCGTACTACTGGGAGTGTGAAATCTAGACACACAATATTTGATTCTAAACACTAAATCTATCACTTGTTAGTTTTGTGACATTGGAAAAGTCACTTAATTCTGTGACTTAGTTTCCTCATCTATAAAACAGTAATAATAATAATAGTAGTAATTTCCTTCCTAGTTGGTGTAAGAAAAAGGGAGTTAACATAAGAACTTAGAAATTGAGGGTTGCCAGATGGGTAGAGGTTTGGGGGACTGGGTGAAAAAAGGAAAAAGATTAAGGAGTACAAATTGGTACCTACAAAATAGTTGTAGAGATGTACAGAACAACATGGGGAATATAGTCAATAATATTTTAATAATTACACATGGCACCAACTGGGTGCTACACTTATCATAAGTATCACTTTGTAAGTTATATAATTAACCACTATGTTGTACACCTAAAAATAATATAATATGATGTATTGAATGTCAAAATAATTTTAATAAATAAAATAAATTTAAAAATAAAAATTAAAAAATATTACTTTAAAAAATAAATAACACAGAGGTATATATTATCAAATAATAATAGTAAAAATAAGTACCACTTATTATTATACTATAATATTAATATGCTGGTATTATTATTATTATTATTTGATTAATGAGGAACCTAGTATTTAGCCTAGCCTGAAAGAGATACTCCAAAACCTTAAAAAATTTAATATTTCTGACCTCACCTCAATAATTTTCATTTGAAATAAGTAAATTTTCAAGTAAGCAGGATCTTTAGAACAGGGACATCTGCTTGTTCATTTGTTTGTTTTGGTATGTACATGGCCTATCACATTGCATAGTCCACAGTAACCCTTAATAATTTTTGCATAATGAGAACTAATTTGAACTTTTTTATCGATAACAGTCATGGCATGGCTTCTGATAGAACACATAAAATATCCTTGGCTAACACAGCCAGGCAAAGACATACGCAGCGGGGCACTTCCTTTGAAGGCCACCTCTCTGTGATATTGATTAGTAACAGCTCCTGACAACTGAGGACAGTCTGCATTTGAAAACAACATATCATAGCTGCCTTTGCTTCATTTATGATTAACCACTTGCATAGGAAGAGCAGGAGTGGGCAAGTGACTGTATTGAATGAGTACCTCAGGGACACATAGGTCAAGGGTGCCTTTGGTTCTACAAAAACAGGTTTTATTTTTGCCAAGTACCACAGAGCATGGATTAGGTCTGGCCTCCTATCCTGTAATGATTCATATACTTGAACAATAATTAAAAAATTAAAATTAAAATTAAAAAAATTAGAAGATAAAACACATTCCTGTTTATGATATGACACTAAACCACCTACTGAATTTCTCTATGGAGAAGAATATAGTCAATAATTTAAGAAAAAAAGAAAACAGTAGCAGATCACATATAACTTAATTGCAATTCAATGTTGCTTATCTTCAAAGTAGAAAGTACATAGGACTTCCAGACAAGATGGAGGTATAGGTGTATATACTGTGCCTCCTCGCACAACCAAAAGAAGTACAACAAAAAATTTAAAAATAAAAAACAACCAGAACTGATAGAAAATTGAACTGTATGGAAGTCTGACAACCAAGAAGTTGAAGAAGAAACATTTATGCGGACCAGTCAAAGAAGTGGAGATGGGCAGCTGGGTGAAGAAGACTCCTGGCAAGGTGGCAGCTGGTGGACTGGGCAAGGTGGTGGCTGTTGGAGTGGGTGGTCCCACATATGCGTGCAGATGAACTGGTAGGAACAACTGAGGAGGTAGACAGACTTCATAACCTAGGGTTCCAGTGTGGGTACATAAAGATCCAAAACCTCTGACTGAAAAAGCCTGTGAGGGTTGAAGCAGCAGGAGAAAATTCCAGCATCACAGGACAGTTTGTTGGAGAGACCCATAGGGTCCTAGAATGTACATAAGACCACCCACCTAGGAATCAACACCAGAAGGGCACAATTTGCTTGTGTGGGTAGCTGCAGAAGAGACTGAAAGCTGGCAGAGAGCTGAACAAGCAGCATTGTTCTCTCTGGGACACTCCCCTATATACAGTGCCACAATGAAGCAATATGGGTTGCCCCACCTGAGACAATACCTATGGCTCCCACCTTTTACTATGTAACAGGCTCCCCCAGACCAAAAAAAAAAAAAAAAAAGGCACAAATGAAAGAATAGATCAAAGCACCAGAAAAAATACAACTAAGTGATGAAGAGAGAACCAGCCTATCAGATGCACAGTTCAAAACACTGGTAATCAGCATACTCACAGAATTGGTTGAGTATGGTTGCAAAATAGAAGAAAAAGTGAAGTCTATGAAAAGTGAAATAAAGGAAAATGTACAGGGAAGAAACAGTGACAGGAAGGAAACCTGGACTCAAAGCAATGGTTTGGACCAGAAGGAATAAATAAACATTCAAACATAATAGAATCAAGAATCAAAAATTCAAAAAAATGAGGAGAGTCACAGGAACCACTAGGAAAACCTTAAATATTCCAACATTCAAATCATAGGGGTGCCAGAAAGAGAAAAAGAAGAACAAGAAGTAGAAAACTTATTTGAAAAAATAATGAAGGAGAACTTCCCCAATCTGGCAAAAGAAAGAGACTTTCAGGGAGTCCAGAAAGCTCAGAGAGTTCCAAAGGAGGTGGACCCAAGGAAGAACACACCAAGGCACATCATAATTATATCACCCAAGATGAAAGATAAGGAGAAAATCTTAAAAGCAGCAAGAGAAAAGGAGACAGTTACCTACAAAGGAGTTCCCATAAGACTCTCAATTGACTTTGGTTTCTTGAGGTTTCTCAAAGAAACCTCGCAGGCAAGAAGGCTGGGAAGAAGTATTCTAAGTCATGAAAGGCAAGGAAGGACCTACATCTAAGATTACTGTATTCATCAAAGCTGTCATTTAGAATGGAAGAGCAGATAAAGTGCTTCTCAGATAAGGTCAAGTTAAAGGAGTTCATCAACACCAAGCCCTTATTATATGAAATGCTAAAGGGACTTATCTAAGAAAAGGAAGAAGATTGAAACCATAAACAGTAAAATGACAACAAACTCACAACTATCAACAATCAAACTTAAAAATAAAGATGAACTAAGCAAACAACTAGAACAGGAACAAAATCATAGAAATGGAGATCACATGGAGCGATATCAGTGGGGAAGGGAAGGAGAGAATGAGGGAATAGGGAATATGTAGCATAAATGGTAGGTAGAAAATAGATAGGGTGAGGTTAATAATAGTATACAAAATGTAGGAGCCAAAGAATTTATATGTATGACCCATGGACATAAACTAAGGGGTGGGGGAATGTGGGAGGGAGGGGTGTGCAGAGCAGAGAGGAAAAAGGAGGTAAAATGGGACACCAGTAATAGCATAATTAATAAAATATATTTGAAAAAGTGTACAGATGTGTGCAATAGAAAGTTGTGATGATAACTGAGACCAATATTTCAGGATGTTTTAAACACATCATTCGTTTCAAGAGGAGGTCAGATTACATTAATATTTTCAAAACATTTTATCATTCAGAGAAATAGTTTTTTTAAAAAAACTCCTTCAAATAACATGAGAAAATTAACCACATTATTAGTATTTGAGTAAGGAAGGGGCCGTGGTTTAGAAATATTATTTACCATAGAACAAAAAATACCATAAACAAGTGAGACATTAAGAAATCTACGCATTCAAAATAAAATAATTCTTGAGAGAGCTCTTGGGAAGCCAAATGTCTGTTTTGAGGAAGATAACATTACTTTCTTAAAAGACCATCTTTCAATTATTATCTTTTCAGTTGCAAAACACTGGGACTATTGAGGTATGAAAGCACCATGCCGTCCCCAAGCTGTGCACAATTTCTAGTCTCCT